>VMDR010010681.1:0-30203 GCA_007922815.1 Macrotus californicus | reverse complement strand
TGAATATTGTTTTCTTTAATCTAATGTTGGAGTCTTATTTCAAATTGGTCAGTTTAAACCACTTGGATTTTTTAGTATTATTAGATTAGAACTTACTTCTGCCATCTTATGTCATATTTTCTGTTTGTTGTGCATTTTTCCTTTTTTCTGGTTTTTATTGGGTAGGTTGGGATTTTTGCTGCTGATATAAAAGAGATACACTTTTTTCGCTCTTACCATGATTTCTTTCCCTTGTCTGATTGAACTGGCTGTCATTGCCAGTGGTGTTAAGTTAGAGCAGTGAAAATGGGCTTCCTTATCTTGTATGTAACTACAGCACGAGTGTCTTCACGTGATTCCCCACCCAATGTGAGGTATGCTGCCAAGAACTATGGTCTGTACCTTATCAAAGTGAAGGAGAGATTCCTTCCCCCTCTTTCTCGACCCTAATTCATAAGGAATTTAAAAGTCATTCGCTTTCATGCCTTCTCACTTGCCAGGCTTGTTTATATAGTTGTGTCATTTAATGATGGGAATATGTTCTGAGAAATGCATTGTTGGGTGATTTTGCCATTGTGTGAACATCATAGAGAGCACTTACGCAAACCGAGACGGTACAGCCTGCTACATAGCTAGGCTGTGTGGTATAGCCTGTCGCTCCTAGGCTACTAGCTGCACAGCATGTTACTGAACTGAACACAGTAGGCAACACATGCTAAGTAATTGTGTACCTAAACACAGAAGAGGTACAGTAAAAGTACAGTAGAAAAGAAAAAACGGTACACTGTTAGAGGGCACTTGCCATGAATGGAGCCAGCAGGACTGGAAGGTGCTCTGGGTGAGTCAGTGAGTGACTGGGAGGGCCCAGGGCATCACTGTATCATACTGTAGACTTTATAAACACTGTACACTGAGGCTACATAAACTTATACAAACATTTTTCTTTCTTCAATAATAAATTAACCTTAGCTTACTGTAACATTTTTATTTTATTAACTTTAATTTTTTTACCTATTCCGCTCTTTTGTAATAGCACTTGGCTTAAAGCACACAGCTGTACAAAAATATTTCCTTTATATTCTTATTCTATATACTTTTTCCACTTTTATTTTTTTACTTTTATAACTTTTTAATTAAAAACTAAGAGACAAAGTGACACACTGGCCCAGGGCCTACACAGGGTCAGTGTTGTCAACATCTGTCTTCCACTTCTACCTCTTGTCCCGCCCGAAGGTCTTCGGGGGCACGGAGTTCTCAGCCCCTGTGACGACAATGCCTGCTCCTTGTAACACCTCCAGAGGGGCCTGCCTAAAGCTCTTCCTGAGGCGATTTCACTCAGTTTAGAAATGTGTCCATGGTAGTTTGCTTGGTTTATTGCTTTTGTCATCATGGATCTGCTTGTAAGCAGGTAATGCACGAACACTTCTCTCTATTAATGAACATCAGTGTTGGGGTCCATGGACCTCAATCCACTGGTTGGACCGAAGTGGTTGTTTTTGGAAGGAGAAACACTGCTTTGATATTGGGATAAAGACCACTAATAAAAGGAGAAAGTCCAGGAGCGTTATCAATAATAAGCAAATCTTGAAAGCTATGTTATTCTCTAAACAGCACTTCTCCGTTTCATTGAAATAGCGGTTCAGGAGTGCTCCTGGAGGAAGAGCTGGGTCATCCACGACTTCCATTGCTCTTATAGCTCCTGGAGTGCACTGGCAGTGTGTGCTTCCTGAGATGCCTGAAGGCTCGGGGCTTCTCACTGTGCCACGTCATGAAGGGTTCCATTTGTAGCCTGCAATGTTGCCCCTAAGCAAGACTGTTATCCTGCCCTTAAAAGCCTTGAAACCTGGCATGGCCTTGGCCTCCTTACAGATGAAAGTCTCTTCATGCATCCATTTCCAAATAGGGAGGTTTCATCCATATGGAATATTTTCTCTGGCAAGTAATTATCCTCCATAATCACCTTATCTAGAGTTTCCAAAGATTCTTCAGCTGCCTTTACATGAGCACTTGTAGACTTACCACTCACTTTCGCCTCATGCAGTGGAGAGCAATTCTTGAATCATTTAAACCACCCAGAGCTAGCAGTAAATTCAACATTCTTGTTGGGTCCAGACTATTCTTTCAACATCACAGGCAAACTTTCCGCTTTGGTTGTCATCAGTGTGCTGCTGAGAGGGCACCCCAGGTCATTAGAAGTTCCTCCAGGTCTGATACAGGCCCTTCCCAAATTTTTGTTAGTCTTGTTGCTTTCAATGAAGCAGATCCTTTACCAACTTCTGTCTCTTTGTTCTTGTTCTTCAAGATCATAGTTGTGGTGATATGGGACATGTCTGACTGGTGAGCAATAACCACTGACTTTCCACCTCTGCCATCCTTAGCCAATTTTCAGTTTGTTTCCAGGTCAATCGCTTGAAGTGGCTTCTTTCTGGCAACATTTGTAATGGATGTGGGACCCTCAGGGGCCACGATGCAGGAGATCAAGTCAAGTAGAAGAAAAATGATACAGGTGAGAGGTGCAGTAAATGAGATCTATGATGCCGCTGCCAGGGCAACCGGGCTCAGTGCTTAACAGCAAAACTGGTGTTTTTAATAAGCAGAAAGAGTACACTCCAACATAACAATAGAAACTACAGTAGAGGAAACACATAAACCATTGACACAGCCACTATCCTCATCATTAAGTGTTTGTACTGTCCATGATTGTATGTGCTGCACTTCTGTCTGGCGGCACAGCAGGCTTGTCTGTGCCAGCATCACCACCAACACCCGAGTAGTGCGATGTGCTCTGATGTTACAATAAATGTGATGTCACTAAGTGACAGGAATTTTTGAGCTTCTTTATAACCTAATGGGACCACCATTGTATATGTGGACGGTCATTGACCCAAACTTCGTCAGGTGGCACATGACTGTGTAGCTTGAAGTGCTTCTGAATGAGTGTATATTAATATATAAATGCATACATTTTATTTTACAGAAACAGTGTTGTATTAATATAATAATCTTGAAATAATATTTATAATATATTTAATATTAAGTATTGTGGTAGTGGCAGTTAGTTGTGTACCCTAATATCCATTTCTGTTTAATAGAATCCTTGATTTTTACCAGGGTGCATGGTTGCATTGAATACAAACTACATTTCCCATCATCCTTCACATTTAGTTGAGGCCATGCGATTCCATTACAGGCAATAAGATAAAGTGGCATTGCTGTAAAATAGCTTCTGGAGTGCTTTGCCCCTTCTTCCTCTCCTCCCTTCCTTCCTTGCTTTTTGGAGTACGAATGTGATGGCTGGAGCTTCGTGCTGGAACAGGAGCAGGAGCACTGTCCCTTAGGAAGGGTGATGACTGGTGGTCCTGCCTACACTACCCCAGGCCTGCCTGCTTCCTGTCAGACTTTGAAAGAAAGAAGCATAAACATCTACCTGTTCTAACTCACTGTTACTCTGTGTCACTGTTAGTTGCAGCCAAATTTAATCCTAACTGCTGAAGCTGGGACTGTGGAGTCCTTGTTTCTTATTGTCCATCATTTTATATTAGGACTTTTACGTTATTTTGAGTTCACATTTGGTCTGTGTAGCTGGTCTTTGGATTAGTCAATTAAGTTTGAATTATAGTTTTATCTTTTATTAGCATGAAACTAGGGCTATTTTTTGTTTTTAAATTCATTTCTTTATTTGCAAATGGTTAATAACATTCATCATGCATGACTATTGTAAGATTAGATGTTTGTGAAGTGCTTAACAGAATGCTTGTTACACATGGTAACAGCCTCCTGATGCATTTTTGCCACTCTCCTCTTACTCCCCGTGTTGAAGAATCATATCCTGCTCCATGGAATGATATTCCAAAATATTCCCCATGACATTATTATATTTTGGCACTGAGTGATTTATCCCATGATTTCTGCCCCACTTAATAACTCCTTAATCTTTTCCTGTCAGTGTCAGGGTGTCTGTGCCATTTGCCAGTATGTAGGGTGGGAGTGAATTATTGTACCTGAACTGAAAGTCGTCCTGACTGTTAGCTTTAAGTATAATTTTCAAGGAAGATACAAAAATATGTACTCAAATTCTTCAAACAAAATGATGAACTTCAAGTTTTCTGTAGTGAATTAGCTTTGGCACAATTTTGCTCAGTTCATTCAGGGGGACGGGTCCTCTGGATATGGGATGAGTGGATCGGTGAAAGGTCAGACGTTAAATAAGCAAGTTTGCTGAAGTGTGTAAGCCACACATGGCAAGGAATAATTAGTGCAAAGGGGAGACAGGAGGTGTAAGGTAAGTGTTCGTACATCAGAATGTACCTGAAGAGGAGTTTGAAGAGGAGTGGACTTTTCTTGGCAGATGACTGGAACTGTGCTGGGTAGACCTGGGAAGGGCAGGTAGATGGAGAGAAGGGCATGCTGAGGAATACAGGTGTGAAACGGGTCGGCCTGCCTGCACACCTGGAAGTGGCCCTAAACTGTTGTTCTGGGGTAGGATGGACTGAAAGTTACAGGCAGACACTAGCAAATACAGTGTTTTCAGAGGTTAGAGTCTGTATTTTCTAAAGACCTCGGAGATATCAGAGTTGAGGGAGGATTAGATTATTCAAGGGGAACCGCCCATGGGCAGGAAAGGTAGGAAGCTACTGCAGTCTTCCGTGTGAGAGGTAATAAGGGCTGGAATCAGATAACATCATCTAGGGATAGAGAGAAGGGAGTATGTTTGAGACACATCAAGGAGACAGCATTGACAGCACTTGGCTACTTATTGGATAAGGAAGTTCAGGGCTGACTCTTGCTTTCCAAAGTGAGTGACAATGAATGATGAGGCCATTAGCCAGGACAGAGCATCTGTGAGAAGACAGTGGGAGAAGACGATGAACTTAATTTGGAACATGTTAAGATGATGCTGTCTTTTCAGAAACACTTTCCTCATTATTCTCCTCATTTTTATAGGTGCTTCTTGAAACCAACTGTCACGTACCTGCCTCTACTCTTGCCATATAATAGCTCAGTTTTAAATATGTGGTGATTTGGGAAAAGTATTTCACATACTAGAAAAAAGCTCAAAGTAGAGCAGGCTCAGAGAAATGGCACAGGAGTTTAAGAAGGCAGACTCAATGCATGGGGAGCTCTCTGGGCTCAAGTCCTCAGGAAATTCCCTACAGGAAAATAAGTGAGCTCTCAGTGGATGAAACCTGAGGAATGACTGAATGATGGAAAGCATGTGGGAACAGACGGAAGGAGGAAACCACCACCAAAACTCAGGCAGGACAGTCCATGAAATGGTGGGGGCCACATGGCCTGTGTCCAACCCTTGCAGGAGGTCAACCCTGGGATTAGGAGTGATTTCTCTATGAGAGCGGCCAGGTGGGCGGGTTTCCTCAATGCTTTCTCCCTGCCCCAGTTGGCCCCCAGAACAATGCCAGGAGTATGTACTCCAAGGTGGGAAAAATGGGAGGTGGAAACCTGAGGAGAAAGACAAGGCAGTGCCTGTAGGTACTGCCCAGGACGGGGGGTCCTGTGGTCTGGAAGTGCAGTCCTGACTCATCCCCACCTGCAGCCCAGGTGCTCTGTGCTCCACACTGACCTCAGGTCAGCTGCACCTGCCGCTCTCTCCTCCCTCTGATTCTCTTCCCACAGAAAGTCACTACACTAGTGGGGAAACGAAGCCTGTGGGGAGGAGGAACCGAGACAGTCTGTGTGTGCACTGCCTACCTGCAAAATGAGCTGAAGTCTTGGTTTGGAGTGGGTATAACTTGTGTGTCTTTAACTTACATTTACTGGGGTAACTTTGGTTAATAAAATTATACATGTTTCAAGTGTGCAATGCTACATATCATCTGCATATTGCATTGCATGTTTACCACTCAAAGTCAAAAGCTCTTTCCGCCATCACCTACTTGATCTCCCTTAACCCTTTTCTACTGCTCCCTACAATCTGTGCTTTAGTAAAGATTCTGTAGATAGATTTCATAGTGGCTCCTTCAATTTCCATTCAAACTCCTAGAATTTTGGTGATTTTAGGTGCTTTTATGATGTAGAGAAGTCATTTAGCCCTGCGTCAAGACGTCCTTGTTCGGACATCTTGTTAACTCTTAAATTCGATGATCACGCAGCGGAGAACTGGTGTGATTCACACATACTGCTCTATTCAGTGGGCGGGAAGCCTGGGCATCGAAGCACCCTTTGCTGCCCATCACTTAATGGATTAGGGAGGAATTTATTTATGGGGATTTCTGTAGCTGCAGCAGCATGAGGGCTGGATTTCTAATGAGGCAGTCATAGGATATGGGTTTTCTTTTCTGTGTTGGGGGTATGTGGTGAGAGAGAAAGGCATGGATTTTAGATCCTGGTGACCTGAATGGAACCCTGCCCCATCACCACTCACAAGTTACTTGACCTCTCTGGAGGTCATTCACCTCATTTATAAAATGACGACTGATAACACCTGCTTCATGGGGCCACTGTGAGGACTGCGTGAGATAAAGCCCGGAACATAGCAGGTGCTTAATCAAGGTGACTTTTCCTCCCTCCTGGAGAGGCTGGTTGGAGAAACTACAGCAACTGGGAGCGGACAGCCTGGATCCAAATGCCATGTCTAGTCCTACCAGCTCTGAGAAGCTCTTAACTTCTCCGAGTATCACTTGCCTCATCTGTAAAAGAGGATTAACATAATTATACTCTCCAATTAATTCCCTCGGATGCTCTGAGGCCCTTGACTAATATTGCTGAAAGACCTCTAAGAGCCATGGGGCCCTCTGAGTTGTGGTGATGCAGGAGGGTGTGTGAGGCTCAGCAAGGAGAGTGCTGGGCATGGCCGTCTCTGCAGGGTCTGTGTGGGGAGGACGTTCATTCAGTGCCAACTGACGTGGTTACCGTGGGTCTAAGCTGTGTCCACACTGGGTATTCGCAGTGTCTGCAGGACTGTCTGAAGCTGGGATCAGAGGGAGACACTGGGACCCCTCTTGACAAGAACTCCTCAGGGGAAGACAGCATCGTAGTGCACATGCCTGGCTTCTGACCAAGGGGCCGCTGTGGGAGAGTGAGGAGGGATTCCTAGGAAGTCTGCCCTCCACTCCAGACCCTTCCGACAGGCATGTGAGCCCCAAAGTGAATGAACCTAAAAGGGTTATATCTTTATAATCCTCTTCAAACTAGCAGTGGTCCTGGTGGTAAGCAGACCCAAGGTGTGGAACCTTGCCATCTGCAGCAGCGTGGGTGGGCCTGGGGGGTATTGTGAGACAAATCAATCAGAGAAAGACAATGCAGATGATTTCCCTTATGTGTAGATTCTCAAAGACAAAGTAAACACAGCAGCAGATCAGAAGCAGACTCATCAATACAGGGAACATTTTGACGGTTGCCAGATGGGAGAGGATTTGGGGGGATGGGTGAAAGGTGAAGGGATGAAGAATTGGTAGTTACAGAACAGTCACAGGGACGTGAAGTACAGCCTACGGAATATAGCCAGTAATATTTTAATAACTATGTATGGGGTCAGATGCGTACTAGACTTACTGGGGAGATCACTTTGTCAGTTATATAAATGTCTAATCACTGGGTTTTTCACCTGAAATGAACGCAATATAATATTTTTCAATCATATTTGAAAAATAAAGAAATTATTTTAAAAGAATCAAAGAAAAAAAAAGAAGTGTGGCTATTTGTGTTATGACCCTACTCTAAAACCTTCAATGACTCCCACTTGTCCCCTTTTCACAAGACACCCTGTGTTCTTATATTAAATGAACACCTCTGTATTTTACCTAAAAGTGCATGTGCTTCTATAGGGTGCAACTGAGAAATCATGACTAATACAGGAAGACTATTAAGAAGTCATCCTTCTATTGTCACAGGTGCCCAGACTGGTGAGTGTACTTGTGCCTCCTCTGACCTTGTCTGTGAGAAGGAGGTTCAGCTCCAATACCCTCCCCTCTTTGTTTTCTCCTGACTCTGAACTTCAAGGCAGGGAAGGTAGAGTTTATTAGATTACAGAATAACTCTGATTGTGTTCAATCTCCTTTCTGCTGCCTGAATTCCTTCCAGCGCATATCAGCAAGTCCTCTGGTGTCTCTCATTTCTGTTTGGACACCTGAAATGACGGGGGGCTCATTACTTCATGTGATAAATTCATATTTTAAAGAGTTCCACTGTTAAAACGTCATTCTGTCTTTCTTCGCTAAATCCAGCTTTACACTCTAAAATGATGCAGAACAACGCTGTTGTTTTTTCCATGTGATTTTTTAGTTGTTTGAAGTCAGATAGAATAAGTGTTTAGTCTTTTCTTCTGTAAACTAAACTCCTGGACTTTTAAACTCATCTCTCTCATTATTATTTTGAGTTAGCATGACCTCTTGGTTGCTTTTCTTCGGGAATGCTCTAGTTTCTCAAGAGTCTGGATAGGAAAGATGGCCAATTCTCTTACTCTGGAATTCAAAGTTTGTCAAGCTAGAATGTGTGTGTAATACATACACGAAAAGGTTTGTCCAGAAAGTATCCAGCCACATAGTATGAAACGTAGAGTCATTTATTGAAGAAGATACAAAACACAAGAAACATTGTACACAGGACAATGATGACTCAGTCCCTTTCAAAGTAGGCAGGTGGGGACTTCACATACTTCTCCCCAATCGCCGTCAGATGTCCCATTGTATTTTCTTGAATCTCATCGATAGTCTGAAATCCCTTCCCTTTCAAAGGTGATTTTAGTTTTGGGAAAAGCCAGAAGTTGCAGGGTGCCAAATCAGGGCTGTAGGGGGCCTGAGTCACCTGAGTGATTTGATGTTTCACCAAAAAACTCTGCACAAGATGTGACTCATGAACAGGTGCGTTGTTGTGATGAAGCTGCCAATCACCAGCAGCCCATAGCTATGGCCTTCTGAATTATCTGAAGTTTCTGTGGAGGATTGTTCCAGCTTAAAGCAAAACTCAATACAGACTCATTGCTCTACTTGCTCAGTCATTTTCAATGCGATGGCCACACAGTATACACGCTCACTCAATGGTGTCTATCACCCCTACCACTGACTAGTACAGGGAAGTTGTCATTATTCACGGATGTGCATTCCAGTCCACTCTCCTTGGTTGCCAGGTTATGTCATTGCAGAAACTGTTCTTGTTATATTAACAATGGCTGGACTTTTGCTGGACAGATGTAGGTATGTTGCATTAGCTAGTGCATGGACCCTTTGATGCTATATTTTTTGAATGGTTACTTTGTAGCAGGTGCATGACAGTGTTGACTCACAGACCCTTCTAGTTAACCAAAGCCCCTGGCTCTTTTCACAGGTCTACCAGCTAACACTCTCCATTTCTACGTGCACCCCCAGGTCTTTACAGGAACATAAGGATATGGAGTGCCCTTTTGCAAGAGTAAAGTCTGGAATTATCACAGCACCAGGTGGGAGACCTGGATCCTTGGTCTGGTCCCAGCTCTGCCATGACTCACACTGTGCCCTCAGACTCCTCTCTGTCTCATTGGGCCTCAGTGGCTTTTCTCCTATAAAGCAGGAGGCTGGGGTCATGATATTGGCTCCCAACCAGCCTGTGGTTTTGGCAAGGGTCTACAGAAAGGGAAGAGGTGCTCAGAAAAATGTATCCACACCCTCAAGTGTTTGGGAAGAGGAGGCTCAGGGAGAAACACAGTTTCCAGGGACGCCCTCATGGCCCATGGTTACTGCTGGGAAGAGGCAGCATCTTATTCAATCAGAAGTTGCTCCAACATCAAGGAAGCCACTGCTGCTCCTGAGGCTGTACTTGCTCTTCCACCACTGTCTCCTGCCAGGACTCCTGGGAACCTGAGGTGAGGTAGAGAGGTGGCGGGCAGGGAGAATGAGCTGACCTAAAGCCTCATAGGCAATGTACTGCGTATCATTGTGATGGTCATGTTATAGGTGAATAACATCAACTTATACACAGTGGGTTTATCCTGGAGATACATGGGGAGTCTGTAAGGCAGAGGGATGAAGCAGATGGAAAAGGCCTGGACCCTAGACACGTAATATGTGTCTCATTTCCCCACCACTGGGCAGTTGGGTTATCCCAGTCAGGCAGCAAAGAAATACTCCCTCAATCAATCCCCCAAAGAAACATAATGTCAGAGGAGAAATTTACTGAGCTTGGAGGCAGGGCCCTTGGCCCCGGCAGTGGGGAGAGGAAGCTGGAAGGTTGGGAGCCAGGCAGATGATGTTTTCACATAGTTTCATCTTCTCCCCTTTGAACTTCTAATGTCATCGAGCACAGCTGGAGTTTGATCTCCTATCCAGGGATCTGGGTGAATCTGGAAGGGGACAAACCCAGGGCCAGGGACAGACAGAATTGGCCTGGGCACCCCCAGGTAAAGCCCGAGGCCGTGTGCTCACCACACCCTGTGTGGGGCTGGAAGAACAGTGTCAGTCCTGTGATCCACGGTGAGCTGATGGGCCCAGTGGTGAGGTCAGAGCTGGAGGTTGGATGCTGAGAAGGGTGCACTAGCTGAGCATCAGATGGGGCCCTCACCTGCCCCAGGACCCAGTGGGGCACAGCTCTGTTGCATGGGTGAGGCTAGTTGGCTTCAGGCTGCAGCTTCCAGCTGGGTTACATGTGGAGCCTCTATGGCCAGAGGTTTCACAAGCTTCAGAAATCCTTTGGCCATTGAGGACATTGGCAACTAAGACCTGCCGAGAAGGTCAACAGATACCTCAGACAACAGCAGGAGAGGGTGCTGGAGAAGGAGCCCCACGAATGCGGGAGCTGTCTTGGCAGGGCCCCCATCTTCCCAGCGACTGCTCTCTGTCCCTGCCCGGCGGTCCGTGCGGTCTGTGGTGGGCGCTGTCATCCCGGTGGAGGCGCAGATGGACGGGCAGTGAGCAGCACCATTACGTTTTGGGAAACAACAAAACAAAAAACCTTATGTCATTTGAACAAAGAAGAAATCAAACAGTAGTCAATTAGGCAGGAGTGGATCGATTAGTGAGCCAGAAAACACTTCACAATGTTTGGTGATTCCATACTGTCAAACAGAAACAAAATAAACGGAGAACCCCCAGACACATACCGGAAAACCCATGGAAATTATTAAATAATCATGTCATTTAATGCATTTAAAATCGTTGGAAACAGAAAAACAGGGGACCCACTTGGAAGGGAACAGAGCTAACACGATGAGCTCCCCATTTGTGAGGAGTGCCCTGGCATGTGCCCCACTCAGCATGGTTCCCCTCGGCTAGCAGACTGCTGGGAACGCTTGCCCACTTCCCAGCCTGGGGAGGTGGCTGAGTCTTAGGCACAGGGAAGACAAGGAACACACGCCCTCCTGAGGTCTGACATTGTGCTCCCTCCTCAGTCAGGTCAAGAACTGTGGCAAGTCAATAGACAAGGAAGAAGAAGGCACTTTGCCAGGACCTGAACTTTGGATGGGATCCCAGCTTTAACGCTCACTAGCCATGTGACCCAAGAGAAGATAAATTAGCTTTGAGAGGTCTATTGTCTTTGTAAATCAAGGTAGTGATTCCTACTTCAAAAGGTCATTGTCAGGATTAAGTGACAAAATATATTAAAGGTTGGTGATGCCCTAAATAAATGCTGTTTGTCTTCCTTCTTCAGAGCTTCAGTCTTGAAGATAACCAGTGTTTCCAGGAGTGCCAACACATGCCAGCATCTCCCATTCTGACTAGCTTTGTGAGAAAAGGACAATTTGGCCACCTGGCTACGTGGGCCTTGCTGGTCACCAGGCCCTGGAAAATTTCCTGAAAGATTTATAGAGAGTTGCTTTCTATAGGGATCATTTCTCTCATTTTCCCACAACAGCTTTGTTCCTAGAAGAAGCCTATGCAAGCACATTAATGTCTTTTTCATCATTATTTCCTTGTTCTCTCTGAGTAGAGTGTCATGTTAGTTTCCACCTGCTTTGTTTCTCTTCCTCGCTTTAATTTCTTCAATTCTGGAGCCCAGGAAAAATATTCAGTGCACAGGGAGCGGACTGGTGTATGATATTCTTTCATTCATTTAAAATGCATCTGCACAGGCTGTTCACAAGGCGGCATGCTCATATGGTCTGTTTGTGGTGGGGGTCCCAGGGGATGCTGAGAGTGCCGGGGGCGGGCAGCAGTACCTGCAGTAACGAGCAGCGTTTGCCAACTGTGGTTCGGTGACTCCAACAGCAACTATCATGTCAGGTGTGGCCAGACCCTCAGCCTGGAGGCAGGTGGGCAGTTTCCTTTGGCTGAGTTAGGCAAGGGCCACGGCTGCCCAGATAGACCCTATACCTGCTGGAGTTTGCCATTCCGAGGTGCGTGCTGAAATCGGTCTGGCTTGGGTCCCCGGGACACTCAGGTTACTGTGGTCATGAAAAATGCATTTATGCTCACACTCAGTCCCCAGAGCGCATCCTTCCACATACAGCCGTACACCTAGAACCTCACACTGCAGAGCTACACAGTCATTAGGGGTCACCTGGACAGCACCATCAGGATACAAAAAGGGAAACAGATCCCCAGTGGCGAGTTCACAGGTTCAAGATCACTCAGAGCCAGAGGCAGGACCCAGCAGGCTCCTGCTCCCTCTTTGCCCATTCCACCCAGTGCCACACCCCAGACACCACCCATCTCAATTCCTAAGCTATTGTTTCCAGTTGTGTCTTTATTTTTCCAAATCACAAAGTTAGCCTGCTGTTTCTCAGCCTATCAGCATTCAGCAATTGTCTGTTGGCCTCTTGCTGGATGTGGAGTCCCCTCTCCTGCGTCCTGTCCCCACTCTCTTTTTAGTCCCCTCGTTGCCTCAAGTCCCCTCAGCTTACTGGAAACGATGCTGTTCACTGCAGACCAAGGTGGTCCTATCATTACATTTTCCCTCTTGTACAAGTTCTCATTTCTTTTGGAATTAAAAGTCACACTCTACCTTTTCATTTGCATCGTGTGTGATGTTATCTGTCATCATTTTCCCCCATTAGATATGTTGTAGCCATGACAGACGGGTTTTCCCAAATGGGGAGCTGTATTTTCAGCCTTGTGTTGGATCAGCTCAGTTCCTGGGGTGCTCAGTTCTTCGGCAGTGTGTTTGGGGCACAGTGGGCTTACACTACCACTCTCCCACCTGCTCACCCAGGCTTGGCTGCCCTGCTCCTTAGTCTAGGCACTCCTGGCATTCCGGGGTGAATTTTCTGCTGTGTAGCTGCTTCTGCTACACCTTCCTGCTTCTCTGCCATCTCTAGCTCTTACCTTAAACGGCCTCTCCTGGTGGGTGCTGTAGACTTCTGCCAGATACCACGCTCAGTGTTCCGAAGTCCTCTGATGCCCGCCAGTGCCGCAGTACGTGCAGCAAGATGTGATGAATGCTGCCTTCTCCTTCCGCCTACCAGGTGTTATGCAACATTGCTACACCTGCTGGGCTGACTAGTGCCTGGAACACAGGGACACTCCCTGCGAGTCAGGGCTGAGGTTTCCTCTTCGTGCTGCCTCCCCAGCAGTGGTGTTGAAGGCCCCCGCCATCTGTTCACAGGGTTTTACAAGGCTCCAGAGCTGCTGTCTGTGGGACAGGTTGATGATGGAGTGGCATCTGAGGACAGCTCATGTCTGGGCCCTTTCATTTGGCTCCACACCCTTCTGCTTGCTGGTGTTTCCTCTTCCCACTGAAGGACCGCTTCCCCCTCCTTGTTCCCTGAGGTGTCCCCTGCCGCCAGGAGCCACTCCCTTCCCTCCCTCCAGCCTCGGTTGTCATAAATTCAGGGAGCAAAACAAAAGCTCCTGCACGGGTGAAACACATGGGAGACCTGTTGTCTTTTAACAAGATCTGTCTCTCAGCGCCTTTGCTTCGACTTGGGGCGCCGCAGGGCAACGGGGAAGGGAAAGAAGTGTTGTTTTTTTCCCTAAAACAAAAGACACATTTTTCATTTTCACCAATAACTTTATGATTTGGATATTTTGAGTATGCTGACTGTCTTCCACGTGGTATAACGTTGATTGTTCTCAATTAATGTCTCGATTTGATTGCTGTCAACCTCATTGGTTTACCTGACTGTGGGCCCTGGTCCAGCGAGAAATCTCCAGCACAGAACTTCCCAAACCACTCCTGACACGTTCGGTCAGTCACGGCCCCTTCTCCACACACTGCATGAATCTTTTTTGTGTGTTTCAGTTGTGTTTTTACCTTTGTTGAAATAATAAAGCATAATAGGCAAAAATGTTGCATATTTTCTTCCATCTTCAATATTAAAATGGCTACACAAAAATTCACCAATTTAGATTTTTTTTTTAATGCATGTTGATATGACAGCTGTCACATACAATCTAACAAAATCGTTTTGAATGAAGTTAAAGACAACTAAGCACTGCTGGAGCCATCATAGGTAAAAAGCCAAACAAACTGTGTGGCCAACCCAATACCTAGATAGCAGTCCCTTCATGCTTTGGTGGGACCTGCCTCTGGACCAGAGCGGGTGCTGCCCAGGCCTGGGTCTCAGCTGTTTTGGAAGTGAAAGGCTGCTGATTTGATTTTCGTTCCCTGTAGGAATCAGCGAGTTCCTGGGACTAGCCTGGGGGCAGACCTGCAATGTCTGTGTGATCATTCATCCTGGGTCTCGGGGCCACTAACTGTCTGTGTGCTCCTGGGCCAGGCCTGTTTGACCCGATTCCACCTTCGCCGAGCTGGATGCCCCCAGCCCCTCTGCTCACCAGTGTCTGTGCACAGGTCTGGACTCAGCTTCGGCTCCAGCTGAGACCTGGCACTCTTGATTTAAATGATATGCTTTTGAATAATTTGGTATATTTTAAGGAAATCATGGTATTTACAATATAAAATATTTTAAATGTATAATTAACTATGATTGATTTCATATAAATAAATTTACATATCAGAGCCATTTTTCTTCCTTTTTCTTTTTTCTTTTCTTCTTTTTTTTTTTTTACTATATTCTTGTAAAAAATATAGTTGCTTTGCCTTAGAGGGACATCCACAGCACCCACCCAACTGTGGCTTGATTTGTCCTCCCCCAGCCTGACCCCGAGCCAGCTGCCCCAGCCTCTGTTCTCCTTGCCTCCCGGGAAGTTGCCATCAAGCAGATGGATGGGCACTTTTCAGCGTTAGAGGAAATTCACTTCAGCAACCCCAGAGTAGTCTGAGAAACAAATGTTTCTGTTGTAAACATCTTGCACAGCCATAACTTTAGCCTCTTTTTAGAGCCGGGCTGAGGGGTGACCTGGCCCTTCCATGACCCCTGCAGCGGGCGCTGTGCTTTATGCATTGTTTCCTCCGCAAGGGGCATTGGGGAGTCTTGAGGATGGAGAGAGGCAGGAATTCAGCCTCTTCCAGGGCCCTCAGGCAGGTCTTGCCCAGTGTGGGTGTTTTGATTCTACTGAGCTCAGTGCCCTACACTGGGCCTGGAATGGTGATAGGAAATGAGGTGTGTAGGTGCTTGGCAGGCTCTGCCCTGCTGTAAGTTCAAGTTCATGCCCAAGCTGAGCCATGCCTCCTGTCTGACCTCAGTGAGAAAATCACCCTGTCTCACTGAGCAGCAGCGGTCTGTATTGTGCTAAGATGATGCATTAATTAGTCTGCTAGGGCTGCCACAGTAACAACCACAGCCTGGCTGGCTTAATCAACAGAGGCGAAGAAGTCCAAGATTGAGGTGTTGGCAGTGGTTTGTCCTGAGGCCACTTTCCTCGGCTTGTGGGTGGTCCCCATCTTGCTGTTTCCTCTGTGTGTGCATTTCTGGTGTCTTTGTGTCCAAATTTCCCGTGCTGTTTTGAGTCCTCTTTTTGTTTATTATGGAAGTAGTTATATATAATAATGTTCATCATTTTTCAAAGCACACTTTAGTTTTTCTAAGCATGTGCAATCACGTTGCCACCATCCTAACTGATGTAGAGGACAGTTCCCTTACCCTGCAAAGATCCCCTGGGCCCCTTTGCTCGTGACCCCGCTCCTCCGCCCAGTCCCGGGCAGCGACTGGGCGGCTGGCCCTACAGTGCTGCCTTTCCTGGAGTTCCATGTGAACGGAATCATTGACCACACAGTCCTTTTTGTTTGACTTCCGTTATTTAGCATGTCTTCTGAGATTCATTCGTGGTGTTGTATGTGTTGTACGTGGTGTTGTATTTTCTTTTTATTGCTCTCTGGGAGTCCATGGCGGTTGTATATGTGAGCTTCTGTATATACAATGTGTGCTGTTTCCGGTTTTGGGCTACTCTGAATAATGTTACTGTAAATATTGACACATTTTTACGGAGACACGTTTTTACTTCTTTACTTCTTCAGGTGGAAAACCTAAGCGTGGAATTGCCTGACAGTGTGGTGAGTGAACATTTAACATTGTAAGGTATTGTCATGTTGTTCGTAAAATGGCTGAAATGTTTGTGTTGCCCCCAGCAATGTAGGGTAGAGTTCCAGTCGCTCCACCTCCTCACCACCTCACTAACTCTTCATACTGACCCTCTTTTTAACTTTATTATTATTATTTTTCAATTACAGTTCACATTTAATATTATTTTGTCTTAGTTTCAGGTGTACGACGTAGTGGTCAGACAACCCTATACTTTACAAAGTGTCTTCCCGGATACAAACTTTTTAACTTTCGCCATTCTCGTGGGTGTCTAGTGGTATCTCACTGAGGTTTCCATTAGTCCACAGAGGCTTTTCTGGAGGCCAGAGATGTTGTGTCTTTTCGTGTGCTTATTGACCACTTGGATGGATGTCTTCTTTTGGAACCTGTTCCAATGTTTTGCCCATTTTTTATTAGTCCTTTCGGTCCACTCACTGAGTTGTAGGGGTTTTTAGCATATTCTGAATGCGAGCTGTTTCCTTGAAAAATTTTGTTTCTAGTCTGTGGCTTAACTGTGTGTTTTTAAATCTTAAAAGACACCAGTTAGATTAATTAGGACCCATTCTAATGGCTCCATTTTAATTTTATTAATTCTGTAAAGGCCCTATCTCCAAATTTTATTAATTCTGTAAAGTCAGATTTTGCAATAGTGGCGGTTAGGACTTCAACCTGTGAATTTTTGGGAGGAGGGCAGAATTCAGATCAGAAAAAACAGGTTTATGGGGAATAAGGAGCAGAGGAGAATAGGAAGAAAAATAACATTTTCTAAGTGAAACAGAGTAGAACTTAGTGTTGCAGATATGCCTCCCTGGCTCTTCAAGGCTCTGAGGATCATTGTTTCATCGTACCATGTTCCTTTGCTGGGACTTTGATCTGTGTCTTGTACCCTGTGAGTCCCATAGGGAGGGACTGGCTGGTCTGTCCATGTACAAAGGGAATGGGATGCTCCTGTGATATGTGAGAACCTGAGAATGTCTACAGACACATGGGCCTACCAGGACACGTTCTGCATGGGGCTGCATTAGGCCGGTGCTAACAGTCACGGCTCCGCTTCCTGCCTCGCCGCGTACCTCAGACAGGTGCATTCTCTTGTTCTCAACAGCTCTGCCTCTTAGTAGATGAGGAAACTGAGGCTGGAGAGGGGTGTCCAACCTGTGGCCCAATACAAAATTGTAAATTTTTAAAACATGAGGGTTTTTGTGTGTGTGTGTGTGTGTGTGTGTGTGTGTGTGTGTGATTATATGTCGCAATGTATTTAATGTGTGGCCCAAGACAACTTCTTCCAGTGTGGCCCAGAGATGCCAGATTGGACACCCCTGGTGGGACACCCCTAATCAAGGGGTGATGTGAGGATGTCTGGGAGGGAAGGTCAGAGGCCCGAGAAGCAGGAAGAAGAGAAGCGGTGCAGACAAATGAAAGAATGATCCCGCTACTGATTGATCCCATGGAAGGTCTGGATGCAGACACCGTGCCCACGGCACGAGCATTCGGTTGAACGCTTCCCTCAGGCCAGCGTTATGCGTTGAGGAAATAGGCGGGGGTTGTGGTTAGGGTGAAAAGGATTGGGAGGTGGGGACAAGGGAAGTAGCCACAGGAAACAGGGGTCGCGGGTGATACGGCCAGAGAGGAGACATTCCCACTTTATCCAGCAGGTGGCGCCATCCAGCTGATTATCCAAGGAGCACCGGAGCTGGCTGGAAGAATGTTTGCAGGAGGTCTTCCCAAACCGAGGGACCGCAGGAGCTGCCACTGCATCAGGAGGTGCCGGCCTGGTGCTTTTTCCCTCGGGGAGGCAAAGAGAGGGTATTTGTCCTCACCTGAAAATCTGACCTCTACATGCAGGTTTGCTGGTGAGAAAGAAAGTTTCTGTGTGGCCCCGAGCTTGCTGGCAGGGATGACCGGTGGGTAAGGTGCCAGGCTGGTCCGGAAGTCCCTCCGTTCCCCCAGCAGCTCAGAGCTTTCTTTGGATCCGGTGAAAGGCTCTGCAGAAACACCTTGGCGACTCCCCCCAGCAAGCCAATTCCATTTGCTCTGCAGCTGCCCTTGAGGTGTGGGAATTCTTGGGATAAACCAATCAATTGTAAGCATGTTCCTAAATATGCCCCTTTGGACTTGAATTCATATGTCTAAAGGGGAGGTCCTTCGTGTCCTGGTGCTGGGACTCACCGCTTTGTGCTTACAGAGCATCCGCCAGAGCACAGCCCTTGCAGGTACAGATGCTGGATTCGAAGTCAGACACTTGCATAACTTGCTGTGTGACTGGAGCAAGTTTCCTGACCTGTCTGTGCCTCAGAGTCCTCTATTTTTGTTTTGTAAAATGCAAGCGGTAACAATTCATGTCTCATGCGCTTTCTGTGAGGACTGATAAATGTAAAGGCCTCAGTGTCTATGTGCAGCTATGTCCAAGCAGTGGTTATCACCATCAGCTGAGCCGAAGACAGTTTTATCAAGCAGGTCATGTAACACAAACACCCGACATGCAGCAGCTTCCCAGTAATGTCTGTTGGGTTTCAATAAGGGGAAAATAGGGGGCAAATAGAGCTTCTGCCAGGGAGTGGGACAAGTCCATACTAGTGACTGCAGGGCCAGAGGGGTGCCCACCCCTTTCCCAAGAGGGACCTGCTATTCAAGCTACCAAGACTCAAGACTCAGGGAAACTCTGAAGAGTGAATGGGAGAGGGAGAGGGAGAGAAGGCGTAGAGTGAGGGAGCTGCAGCTTGCAGCTGGGGTGCCAGCAGCAGACGGGGTATCCATCTGGGTCCATGCATGAGAAACAGGAATAGAGCCCAGTTCTAGAAGCTGTGTCACGCAGGAGTATAGCCAACCAGTCCCAGCTGGGAAGACTGGGAGCCAGAGACCGAAGCTGGCCAGGAGTCAGGCGGCACTTGGCCAGGCCAGGGAGAGAGTACTGGGAGGCCACTGAAGGCTCCAGCCTCCTTTGTCACCTCTCACACTCGACTTGGGCGGAGCAGCGGGCCAATGCAGGGCTGCAAGAATAAACTGTAGCAGCCTCTCTGTGTCCCTCCAGCCAGATCAGTAGGTGCCTCTGGAAACCCCGCACAAGGCCAGGGGTTGCCCCTTAATTGCTTGGATTCCTGGTGGGGGCGAAAGGGGCACTTCTCGGGTAGGAGACTAGGCAGACACTTTTTGTCAGTGTTTCAAAAACTGAACAAACCAGCATGTCTGTGCTTGACCCGGTTGTGGCTCAGCCCTGGCCCTCCGCTCTTCCATCCCTGTAGCCACCTGACTCTCACCGGCCCCCTGAAGGTGCCCAGACGTGGGTAGCTGGGTAGGGCTGGGAAGGCAGGCACTGCCTGACCTCTGCGCTGTTATCTTATTCCCACAGCATCTGGAGTGTGTCTCAGACAGGATGGGGCCTGGTGGTGAAGAGCAAGGGGTCCTGCTCTCAGCCTGCTGGAGCCTAAGTTACGATTCTACCAGTTCCAAGCTGGGTGCCTTTGGGAAAGTGACTTGTCATCTCTGTGTCAACTCACTTCTTTCTAAAATGAGAGCTTTAATAGTGCCTCCCTGATAAGGTGCTGTGAGGATTAACTGTGCAATGCATGTGAGATATTTGGAATAGTTATAACTATTTACACTTATAATACTCAGTATTATTCAATAAGCATTAACTTTTTTTATCACTAAGTACACATTAAATTTGCATTGCATTTCAAACTGCACCATTTCTGGCTTAAGGACATACACATATTTAGGAAGGAACTGTGAACTCTGTGTCAGTCCTCTGCCCCTGTGGGGAAGAGCTGGTGACCTTGGGATCAGAGAAGGAAGGGGTTGACCCAAGACATCAGAATGAGTCATGGTGGAACCTGGAGGAGGATTCTGGCCTCCCGGTTCATGTAAACATCTTTTGTGGGTATAATGCTTCTTCCATTCCATCAGATGCTTGAGCTCCAATCTCCCAGGATGAGGGAGAACTGAAAGCAGAAATATCCAAGATTATTCATGGTGTTATTAGCCAAGGTCTTAAACTCAAAGGGCAGGGGACATTGGAGGCCGACAAGCGAACATCTTGGACCAAACATGCAGGAAGAAGGGATTACCCTGATTCTAGAGAGACCTGGGGAGAAGCAAAGGGCTGGTTAGAGCTTGGCTGTGGGCCAGCACTGGCTGCCATCGGGGCCCCACTGCTGTGTTTTTCCATGAATTACATTTCTGCTGGCCCAGCTACTTCTATGGCTATTTTCTGCTGCAGAGATCCAGGCCACTGCAGGAGCCTTTCTGTCAAAACGCATTTGGCGATGAATGGCCACAGAGCAGCGCCTTTACAAACACCTTCTTCTCCCTGTGTTCCTGGCACGGGCAGGGCTTTATGGACTACCCTGCTTCAGGTAGGAATGGAACAGCTCTAAAATTGCTACCCATTACCTAGGAGTCATTCCCCGTAAAGTTATTCCCTTTGCTGCACCATCAGCCATGCAGCCCAGGGGCTGGTGTTTAACCAGCTGGTGCTCACACACGGGTGGGCTCGGCTGGGCCTTTGTGACATCCCTGGCTGTACTTGCGTGTGCTGGAAGCTTCCGTGTGCTCTTCTCATTAGTGGAATTGTTATTGGACTTCAGGCTGCGTGAGGGCCTGGGGTCCTAGCTCAGTCATCTTAGTCCCCAGAGACGACCTGAGCTGACCTTAAAGCTTTCCTGTCCCAAGTCCATATGTTACAATTTGTTACCCGTCACTCAGCATGCGTATTTTATAACCCGATTCTTTCTGGGACCCTTAACGGGGAAAGAAAATGATAGCACTGGGCCGAGCAGAAAGTCAGGTCCCTGGTGGGATGGTATTGGGGTGAGGCATACCAGGCACCCAGGGAGCCTGGAGCGAAATCAGTATCTCTCATTTCACTGCTAAGGCTGCTGAGGGGTGTCCCAGGACATCAGAGGGAGCAGGGACAGTCCAGCTTGTAAAACTTTCTTCTTTAAAATGTTGCAGGTCACTTTCCTTTTCTCCTGCCTGTGTTTCCAAGAGTGTGTAACAGTAATCAGTGTGTTACTCAGCCTCCCTTTGTGCATCATATCAGACGCCAGGCTGGGGGGCTGGTGTGTCAGGGAATGGACCACGTGGACAGAGCTGATTGTCTGGCTCTGGATCCTGGGTAGCTCTGTCCTCCAAAGCCAGGACAGAGGCCTCACGACAGGACACGATGCTGGTGCTATGTGCAGGGCCCTGGTCCCGGGCCCTTCGGTGAGTTAGTTGAAGGAGGGCCGGGGGAGGAGGGAGGGATACTGACTATCAAGCCCCTGTTAGTTGCTGTAGCAACATTCAGAAATAACTGGAGATCAATAGCAGCGGCCTGGGTTTTATTTGCTTTTATTTTCTCTTCAGGAACAGCATTAGGTCTAAAAATAAGAATGACAGAAACCAACCGCTGAGCTGGTTACTGAGGCTGCAGTGGCTTTGGGGTCTGGAAGGTCCATGGCAGAGAAGAGAGAAACAGGGGTCTTGTGAGTTGCAGTGGTGGGAGGTGGGGGTCAGGGAAGAGCCCTGTGGCGGGAACCCTGCCAGGCCATTTAGCCTGTTTTGTAGCCATGCAATTTGGCAGCCTGGTCCCTGCCAGGAGGGAGAGATCCATAGGGTAGCCGCACATCTGTGCCTCTCTCAGCTTCTGACCACTTCCACTTCCATAAAGAGGCATGAAGGAGGGTAAATAGAGCTTAGAGGTGGGGAGTTGGGTGTCTGCTGTCGTGGAGTCTTTGTGGGGCTGGAAGGGACAGTGGAGCCCGTCCATTCAGGGTGCTTGGACAAGGATGTCGAAGGCCAGTGTCTGTGCATGTAGGCAAAGCAAAAAGGCGGCAGTTTGGGTGCAGCTGTTTCCGACGCACAGTCAGACTGAGATCTCCTGGGTCATCTCAGAGCCACTGCACTGGAAACCTGAGTCAGCATCGCTTTCCAGGTTGCAAAGTACATGATGTTCATTTCCCTTGTGATTGCCATAATGTTCTGTGAGTTACATATGTTACGTGTGTTGTTGGTTAATTGATTGACCTGCTCATTCATTCACTCACTCGTGCACACAAATATCTATTCGGTAACTGCCGTGTGCCACTCACCCTGCAGCTGAGCAAAACAAAAATGTGTCTCCAGTGAATTGCAGTCTACTTGGGGGAGGCAGGCTAGAAGCGAACACACAGACACCTGACATGGGGGTGGTGTACGGAAGGGGGGCCCGAGGTACTGCATGTGGAGCTGGGTGCTGGTGGCAGTTTGCTATTTGTACCACGGCTTGGGGAATGCCTCTCTGACCGGGTGCTCTGAAGAAGAAGAAAGAGTGAGTTTCAGACATCTGGGGGAAGGCATTACAGGCAGACTTTAAAGTTCCAGTCTCTGGGGCAGGCCTCATGCTCTTGTTCACGGTCCAGCGAGGAGGCTCGAGTGCTGGGGCAGGGAGAACAAGGGCAGAGAGGGGCAGGGACCAGTGACGTCCGGCCTGGTGGGGGCTTCTCGGAACTTGTAGGGCATTGGTGGGGTTCACCCAGCAGAATGACACGTTGACTTACATTTAGAAAGAATCATCTGTTTTACCACCATTTAAAACAATTCCGTGTGGGAGTGGGAGCCGGGAGTGAGCAGGTGGGGGGTGGAGGCTTCGACCAGCTTCGTTGGTGTGGAGGCAGGGGAGAGAGCAGGGGGGATCTGTATGTGTTCTGAAGGTACCGCTGGCAGGATTTACTGGGAGATTAGACTTAGGTATGGTTTGTGACAGATTTCATGTATGTTAGAAGGATACTATCATATAATTACCATACTTATTAATGTGAAATGAGAATACATAATATGAGCATAAAATTTATTAAAATATTACCCAATCCCTTTCATTTTATTACATTTTTACAAAATATTTTCACAAATCAGCCCTGGCTGGTGTGGCTCAGTGGACTGAGTGCCGGCCTGTGAACCAAGGGGTCACCAGCTTAATTCCCAGTCAGGGCACATGCCTGGATTGTGGGCCAGGTCCCCAGGAGGGGGTGCTCTAGAGGCAACCACATATTGATGTTTCTTTCCCTCCTCTTCCCTCTCTTTTCGTCTCTCTAAAAATAAGTAAAATCTTAAAAAATATATAGAAAAAGCCATTCTTGAAAAAAATATTTTCACAAATCAGCTCAAGCCCACTCCCCTCTCCCCCCAAAGATTATAGTTTGAATTTTCAAGGTGAGGAAATGGAAGCTCCGAGAGAAGAAATGGTTTTCCCAAGACAACGAACCTATTTTTATTTTACTTTTACTTTCAGGGGTCCTTCTCATGCCGTGGAGTCAAGGCTCCAATATGGAACCTTGAGACGGTATTTTCCTGTCGTTGTTTTCTTGCCAGTCTCTTGACTAGAGTTTTATTCTCAGTTGTGAGTTTTCTGGCCTCATGGCCTCTGCCTCATTGTTTCTGTGCACAGGGCTTGAGTCTGGAGCTGCCCTGCAGAGTAGGATGCTCAGGACTCTGTCCACCTCTGCAGACACATTGAGGTGGAACCAGAGCAAGGCAGGGGCCAAACACAGCAGAGGAGAGATGGAGCTGAGACTTGGAGAGGCACAGTGGGCATCTGCACCATTGGGGACTCATCACCCCGGCAAAGGGGTTTGAGAGACTGAATTCAAGGGCCTCTTTGGAACTTGAGGCCAGCAATGAATGATCTAGATAATGGATAATGGGAAGCCCAAGTGGGTGGTCCAGGGGGAATTAGGTGAGGGGTTTCTAAGTGTCCATCTTAAATCCCTTTGGAAAAATTATGGTGCTAACCACAAGGACATGCCTCTCCTAGTATGGTTTCTGATAGCCCTTTGCCTATAGTTGCCTTTAATACATGTTGATGAAATACCATATATGGGGCAGGCAAGCAATGCAGCACCTGTCCCCCATGGTCTCCTCAAGGTCCTCCTAATTGCCAAGCAACATCAATGTAACCCGACAGCCAAGGAGAGTGGACTGGAATGGGCATGCATGAACAATGAGGACTTCACTGTATTAGTCAGTGGGGGTGGTAGATGTTGAGTGATCACATGTACTGTGTGGCTGTTGCATTTAAAATAACTGAGCAAGGGGAGTATTGAATCTGCATCAAATCTTGTGTTGAGCTTGAACATTCCTTCACACAAACTATTCATTCGGGTGATTCAGAAGGACACAGCTATGGGAAATTGGTGATTGGCAGTTTCATCACGACAATGCACCCACTCATACACCACGTCTCGTGCAGAGACTTTTGGCAAAACATCAAATTGCCCAGGTGATTCAGCCCCCTGAAAACCCAGACTTGGAGCCCTGCAACTTCTGCCTTTTCCCAAAATTAAAGTCACCTTTGAAAGGGAAGAGATTTCAGACCATTAATGAGATTCAGGAAAATATGATGGGGCAGCTGGTGGTGACTGGGAGAACTGTGTGAGGTCCCAAGGGGCCTACTTTGAAGGGGACTGAGGCGTCATGTGTCCTATATACAACGTTTCCTGTATCTCGTATCTTTTTCAATAAATGCCTCTATTTTTCATAGCACGTGGCTGGACACCTTCTGGACAGATGTCGTAGAACTACCATGTGAGCTTATCAAAGGTCCCACAGGGATCAGTGTAAAGGATAAGAGGCCTGCTGCAGATGGACCACCTGAGGGAGAGGTGACTGTATTTACACTTGTCCCTGATCCTAGAATTTATTAGGACAAGGGCTGCCTAATATTTATGTTGGTCCACAAACTGGGCCCTGTGCACGGAGAGGGCAGGACGGGACTGAAGAAAGAGGGAGACCTGCCGATTGGTAGGTGGCAGGGCTCCTAAGCCAGGAAACTTACATGTGAGGCTTCTCTTGGGTGACTGTAAGAGGGGTAGGTCTCTGCCTTTGCTCACCAGAATCTTCAAAGTGAGTATACAGACCCTACCCGGGTTCAGTCCTCTGTGCCATCCAGATGGTTTCAACACCAGCTTACTGTCTCATGGCTGTGTGCCTGGGGCAGCTTCCAGCTTGGGGAAGGTGAGTGGGTGCAGATTCCAAGGACAGGGTTTGGTCAGGAGCCTTTGATTGCCTGCGTCCAGATCATGGGTCAGCTGGTGGTCGTGTTCTCTCCATGATCTCCTCCAACAGTTTTCCACTGAACAGAAGAAGGCTGTGCAGGTGACAAGCTGGTCTGGGTATTATCACTCCAGTGCAATAGGGCTGCCTGCAGGGCTGATGGGACCTCAGCAGAAAGCCCTAGAGATGGGCCACCAGATTCCTGAGGTGCTGCAGAGAGATTCAGCCACTCACCCAAACAGAGGTGTGTCTGTTCACCCTCAAGGGAACAGCAGGGGAGAGATACCTGCAGAAAGATTCTGTGGGGAACCCACCGAAGCTCCCTATAGAAGAACAGGCCTGCTTTCACTGCTGGCCAGGCCCCGAGAGGACAGAAGAGCCTACAACACTGTTACTCAGGTAAGAGTGTTTCCTGCCCTCTTCACTTCTCGATGGGCCAGGGTCAGAAATGGCAGCCCGCTGATGGGGGTGGGGCAGTTGAAACAATATTGGTCATGAGCTGGTGAGGTGATAATTGCTGAAGGTGAGTGATGGATTTATTGTGTATGCTTGAAAGTTTCCATGTTTAAAATATTAAGAAATTAAAAGAAATAGTGGGTAGCAGTTAGGGAAAGAGGAGAGCAAGAAGAGAGAGCTTTGTAACTGCAGGAAATCCTAGCAGAAGAGGGTAAGTCTTATTTTCAAATTAAGATTAAAGCATTGATTATTTCATAAAGCTAGACCTTCTAATTTCACAATCAAGGCTGAGCTTTATGACTTCCAATGACTGTAGGACTTTATAATAACCAGAAATATCTGCAAAAGTCTTAGAAATTAATCCTTGGGGCAGATGAAGAAAACTAATTCCACTGAGCAAATGTAAAGGGCACTAGACAGTTCTAGCTACAGGAAGGCAATCACATTTTATACAGTGTGTTTTCATCTGGGTGGGACAGTGTGGACTGAAACCCTGCTAGGTGCATGACTTTGGGTCTGGGCTTTGTCATCTGTACAGTGTCTGTGGTGACACAAAGTGCTTTGTATAACAATTATAGATGCTATTGTTAATCTAATTATTGTGTTCATGTACCAATTACATAGCAACGGAATCAGTGTTAACAAATATTTATTGAGTACCTGCTATAGGTCAAGTCCCAGGATCAGCTCAGAGAATATGGAGAGAAGGAAGGGAGGGTGGGGGAAGAAGAGAGGAGAGAGAGAGAGAGAGAGAGAGAGAGAGAGAGAGAGAGAGAGAGACTGACTCATGCTTTTGGGGCAGTGTCTTATGCAGCAGCCGAGGCTGTGTTGTGGCTGTCCTTAGCTCCTGGGAGGGTGAGGAAGGCTGAGTCCCGGGGGCTGTGAGGAAGAACATCCTGCTTGGACAAAAGCAGAGAAAAGACTCTCCATCCCTCATCCCCCACTGGGCAGTCACAGCTCCACTCTGTGGATGAGGGGCATCACTTCTACTCATCCTCAATGTCCTTACCTGCAAAGTGAGAGAAGGGAGGGGGAGGGAAACGAAAGGACCTCAGAGGTGGTCTACATGCTGCAGCACAAAGAAACAAAACTGGACTTACATCCCCAAGGTCTGCCTCCTAAAGAGCTGCAAAACACGCTAGAGAGAAAGCCCCACCTAGCTGTTATCACTGTTAAGAAAGTGGTGATTATGAAAGCCAGAGGAGAGTCCACATCAGTCCTGGGTAGCATGTCACAGGGTTCTCTGGTTTGGCAAAGGGTTTGCCTTGGGCGTGGGGAAGAGCACTGTGCCAAGTGTGAGTCTGACTCTGCAATCTCAAGTGTGCAAGCAAGTATTACTTTATTTTCTGAAATAAATTTTATTTTGAGCCTTTGTTCTGTTGGGCAACAAGAAAACTGCCATTACTCTTTTCTGGGGTTTGCTGACGCATAAGATTGTGTCAAAATCCCAGGCCTTCCAAAGGCCCGGTGTCCAGTAGGGGTTGCCCACCTGCTCCCTGCATGATCTGTCCTTAGAGCTCAGGTACTGCAGG
This sequence comes from Macrotus californicus, assembly GCA_007922815.1. Lineage (NCBI taxonomy): Eukaryota > Metazoa > Chordata > Mammalia > Chiroptera > Phyllostomidae > Macrotus > Macrotus californicus. The sequence goes on along the minus strand of VMDR010010681.1, from coordinate 2,945 downwards.
ACATCAGCCTTTTCACTGGGCATGGCCTCCTGGGTCCTGCACTCTGCTTTGCACCTACATACACCTTCGGGCGTGGGGTCCTCTAGGGGTTACCTGCTCTGGCTCCTGCATTAGTCTGTTCCATGGCCAGCTCTTTTTTGGGTCTTTTCAGTTGCTAAACATGCTGCCTGGATGTTTCCTGTCTTGGGACCCCCAGATCATGCACTCCCTCTCTCACTGTCCCTCCTCTGCAGGCTCCTCCCAGTCTGGGAGTGGCGAAGTGGACACCAGTGTCTTCTATTCCTTCTTATGAAATGAGGCTTTTGGAGGTGAAGGCCCGGGAGTCTCACAGGCTGTTTTTGCTTTCTGTCCTGCTACATCTCTCTCTGAGACCGAGAAGACTGCCGCTCTTCCCTTGGAAATTATAAGCTGGCAGCCTTCTCAGAACCTGAGCCTTTCTTTCTGTGTGGAATGGCCACAGATTAAACCATTCTCAGCTGGTTTGTACCACCCTCCTACCCTGATGCACCTCCACCAGCAAAAAGGAGGATGAATATCAGATATGCTGACTAACGATTATTATATTTCTTATGCAGTTGAAGTCTTTTTTCCTTTGAATTTCATTAATAATGTGATTGGCAATGAAATAGCTCCATTAGACATTTTTTATGTATTTTTTTATTATGAAGTAATAGAAAAACATTTTAGAAGTCTTTAAAAATGAGAAAGTTGAGGAGCGAGGGAAGATGGTAAGGGGAGGAAAAAATGAAGACAACTAGATACAGGTCATTTAAGAACACTTATGTGTTAGACTCATAGGGGTTTTATGTGTATTCTCATTCAATCTTCAGCACATAGCTATGGAGGAGTTATTACCACCATTTTGCAATGGTGAGAACACTGAAGCACAGAGAAGTTAAGTCATTTTTCCAGAATCACACAGCTCCAGGTAGTATGACCATCAAACAATACTGGCTCTCGGATAATACATTTCCACATCAGTTAAATTAAGTTCTATTCTTCTTTGTATTCTTTTAAAAATAAATTTGTAATTTTGATTTTGATTTCCTTTTAATCTAGTTGAGATTTTCTTACTTTTTAAGAATTCTATTTTTTATGTTTCAGTTGTTGATCTTTAATTTTTGAATTTGACAAAACTATTTCTTTGGCTAAAGATGTAGTCAATTTTGTAATAGTTCTTTGGATATAAGAAAGGAGTCAATCAAGTAATTAATAAATGTGGATATCCTTAATCAAATCTTTATTCTTTGTTATTTTTGCTAACATCTGTAAAATTCTAAAAGTATGTTTACATTTTAAATTCAAGTTGTACTTGCCTGAAGTTTTACTGTATTGGTAAGAGGCCTGATTTCGTTGCTATGTTGTTTAGTACAAAGTGTGTCTGCCTATGATAGTGCTTTCAAGGATTATATATTGTTAATCATCCCACCGTCTATTCTGTTCAGTGCTTTTGCCTTTACACTGAGATTTGGGTGACAGTGACATTACTGCTGCTGCTGCGTTTGCTTGCCCGCTTCCTTCCATTTGCTGGTGTCTTTGCGTCTCTCTCATTTTCACTGTTTGTCACTCTCCTCTGGGTATGTTTCTTGTCAGCCACACAGAATACAATACTCTTAACAGTCTAATGGTCTGTTTATTGATCTGAAAATTCTGGTTAATATGTATTAGCTTTGATTTTCATTCCTTTCATTTTGCTTCATTGACTATTTATTTTATTCTGTTCTTTTCCAGTCTTTATTTTTGCTGACTTGATAGAATTGATTTTTATTCTCCTATTCCCCATTCTAATTGGGAAGGTCTGATAAGCTGTAAGTTCTCCGTTGCTTTCTCCCTTTTTTATTCTAAAAGAAATATTAATTCTCTCTCCTCAGATGCTTTACTTTCCTATTCCTTTCCTTCACCTCCTATTTTTGTTACCCAACAGGCAGGTTCACTTTAGCCACTTCAATAATGTACAGCTCTGGTTCTGTATAAACTGCCTCCGTCTTGAACAGCTCTTTGTTTTAAGACCCCTCCTTGGAGGGGCTGCTGTGATGCTTGCTGCCCGTGAGAGGCCCCTGGCAGCCTGGTCGTCCTATGATGTGTAGGAGTGGAGAGAAGCAGAGGCCAGCTCTCAAGCTGCCATCTTTAAATTGAGAGCATTAAAATTAATCTTCCTTGAATACTGCAAAAGGAGGAACTGAAGGAAGAGCTGAATTTTGGGTAAATGTGTCTTCATCACCTGTCATTGTTCCCTTTCCAAAAGAGCTTTCCAAAGTTAAGAAATAGCTCATAAAATATTAACAGGTGAGAGCTTTTTAAATTACGTCTTTTAAATTGTGCACAGTATCAACTGACTCCTTGCAATAGGGAGAATAAAAAATAGCACTTTTCCACTTTTTTTAATCCCCATTTCCTCCATGTCTTTGTTTTAGTTTGTTATAATTTGTTTAGTTTGTTTGTTATTACTTTAGTTAAAGTAATATAGTATTACTTTTACTTGGTTGAGGCTTATAACATTTGTATTTTGGTTATTACATTACATAATTGTTAAGTTTCATTTGTATATTTAAATAAATTAAATAGTCCTGGCCTGTGTAGCTCAGTTGGTTGGAGTGTTGTCCCATAACTGAAAGGTCATAGGTTCGATTCCCAGTCACGGCACATACCTAGGTTGTAGGTCTGTCTGGTCCCTGGTGGACAAGGCGCATAAGACCCCCAGTCTGGGTGAATAGGGGAGGCAACCAATCAATGTTTCTCTTTCTTCCTTCATTTCTCCCTTTTATTCTCTCGAAAATCAATGAAAAAATTGTCCTCAGGTGAGGATTAAATAAATAAATAAACAAAATAATCACCACTGATCTTTTACACATCTTTTCATACTTGATCTTTAATTGTGATCATTTCTTTGAAATTCAATCCATTATCAAGTAGTTTTTATAATAAGGACTAAGTAATGTATACTC
>VMDR010010680.1:13777-30304 GCA_007922815.1 Macrotus californicus | reverse complement strand
ATATGTAAACCACAAACCTGCAGCCAGTTCCCTAAAACTGTAAACACCTTTACATAAGTAACAAACTATCATGTTAGAATGAAAATGCTTAATACATTACTTCCTAATAACCAACAAATCAATATAGGTAATAATCAATTTTCTGCTTCACAGAATATACTAAACATCTCTCTGAAGACTCAAGAGCATTTCAAAATATCAACACGTGGCTCTGATGTTGTAGCTGAAATAGCTCAGAATAAATCATTTCATTGAACATATTTTGCTGCTTTTTCATTTCACTGATAGCAAATGGTATTACATATTTTTTCATATACTGATTGGTATTTGTATATCTTTCTCTGGTAAATATCTGTTCAAGTATGTAGCTATTTTTTTATTTAGTTGTGTGTATATTTATTACTGAGATATGAGTTGCTTATATATTCTGGGTATAAATATTTTGTCAAATATATGTACTGTGAATTAGTTTCCCCAGTTTGTAGGGGCTTTTTTCATTTTTTTAAGTATATTCCAAAAAGAAGAAGCTTTTCATTTTTTTTTTTAGTTTTTTCTTTTTTTAACTTATTGGAGTGACATTGATTAATAAAATTATATAGGTTTCAGGTGCACACTTCTATAACACATCATCTGTACATGGTATTCCATGTTCACCACCCCAAATCAAGCCTCCTTCCATCACCATTTATTCCCCCTTTATTTTCTCCTACCACCCCTCACCCCCTTTCCCTCTGGTAATCACCAGACTATTGTCTATGAGGGTTGTTTGTTTGTTTGTTTAATCCCTTCACCTTTTTCATCTACCTCCAGAAGCTTTTAATTTTGACTAATCCAATTATTCAAGTGTTGTTTTTACCATTAGTGATTTCTATATCCTGTTTAAGAAAAACTTACCTACCTTGAAGTCACAAAGAAAGAAGCACCAGAATGTCTAAAACCAAAGGTTGACAAGAACTAATGCAAGCAGGAGTGTGGAGCAGCCAGATCTCTCGTAAGCTGCTGCTGACGACAGAAAATGGCACAAAAATTATGGAAAATTCCTTGGTAGGTTCTTAAGGTGTTAAATATATACCTGCTCTATGACCCAGCAATTCCACTCTAGGTTATTTTCTCAAAAGAAGTGAACACGTGTCCACCAAAGGCGAATGGAGGAATACTTAGAGCAGCCATACTATAATAGCTTAAAACTGAAAACCACACAATTTCCCAATAACAGGGAGATAAACAAACTGTAGCGTATTCATACAACGGTGAATGAACTGCTGCCTACAGTTACAGATGAATCACAAAAACATAATGAGCAAAAGAAGCCAAACACAAAAGAGCACATACTTTATGATCCCATTGACAGAAAGTTCAGACAAAACTAATCAATAGTGATAGAAGTGAGAGTAGCAGTTGCCCTAATAGGAAGGGTACGAGGGAATTTTCTAAGGTGATAGAAATGCTTTGTATTTACAGTGGTGTGGATTACATGGATGTATTGATCTGTCATTAAATTGTACATTTGTGCATTTTACCACATGTAAGTTATACTCCCAAAAATATTCATAATATTGCATTTTAGATGTGTAAATATAAACTTGTGCAGTGTACACACTGAGATATATGTACACTTTATGACAAAGTCACAGGCACTCTTCTGGAAAAATATTAAATTGGGAAAAATTTAGCTGGGCTGTGCCTGGATTTCCTTCATGCCTGCAAAGGTCTGCCCTTGCGTGTGCTCAATTTACCTAGGTGGTAAATCGAGTAAGTAGAGAGTCAGATTATGAGCTGGAGATTTTGGATCACTCTGGATCACAGCATTTTAACTTGGGGAATTCCCAGCAATGTGGCTATGTTCTCCACTGTGTTTGATCTGTACTGCTGGGCAATTACTCAGAGTAACTCTGTCTCTACCTATAGTTGTAAAGACAATGTATAGTATGACAGAATTTTATTGATAAAATATCAAGGTTGGGAAATATTTTTGTTAGCTACAAAACTAGATGCAACCTACTCCATCTTTGCAAGGGCCAGATCAATAACCGAGATCTGCTAAGCCTCCAACCCAATCTTAATAGTACAAAAGAGGCTGCATAACTGTGGGTAAATAAAGCATTGACAAAACCTTTTGTGTTTATAAACAAACTTTATAGCATTGTTTCCCTGGGAACCTGAAAAAGGTAGAATGGAAGTGGTGCTACTAGGCAATATTTCTTATGATAAAAAATGACAAATTGCATCTGGCAGGAGAGAAACTATATATGAACTATAAATACCTGGTGGGGAATGAGAGCTTTGGGCTCCCTGAGTGTGATGACTCTTAACAACCCAGCAGCTTCCCTTGCAGGGACTCTGGAATGTCTGCCTCAAACACTGTTATAAGAGATACTGGTTTCTTTCAAGCCAAGATGAACCACATGTACGTGCCTCATCACCTTGCACCTGAACTGTCAACTTGGAAGCCAGAAATGAGCCCCTTCGGTGCTATGAGGACTGATGCAAGAAGTCTTGCTGAGAAGGGATGCCCAACGCTGTCCTTTTAGCACATGGCATTTCTTGCCCTGTATTCCTCTAATCGAGTCCAATGCTAAGTGGGCCCCATGGAAGTTTGTGAGTCAGAATTTCTAGTAACAGTCTGGTAGGCATTACAACAACACAGTATAAAATACAGGGTACCATATATGGAAAGTAGTAAATAAACATGTCTTTCATGATTGATGGGAAATTCACAGCTCTTGGAGTCATCTTCACCTCTGTCCTCAGGACAAGTCACTCTTCAATGTCACAATATGAAGTGGAGATGACATCTGCTCCTGCGTAATAGTAGGAATATCATGAACATAAAACAATACAGGAATTACTTTGACCTCCTTAGAAGAAAGGCATAAAAATAAAAATATGCTTTGGTACAGGCATAGTGGCTAATTTTATTTCCTTTGACAATTTTGATAATGTATTTTTCCTCACAGACATATATATGTGATTCCTCTTTTTAAAATAATAAATGTACATGTATCAAAAATGAAAATTATAGTCTCTCTTCTACATCCAGTTAACTGCACCTAGTCATTATACATCACAAACCAAAAATAAACAAAGGGAACAAATACATTAGAGAAGGTGGTGACCACAGAGTAGACAGAAACAAAGAACGGAAATCCCCAAATCATTCTAAAGCAGAAAGAAAAAGTGAAGTGTATTTAAACTTAAAGGTACTTGACATGAACTTTAAATAGATAAAGCAAACTAAGAGTAGCTCCTGAACAGTTTCCATGGGCATATAAATTAATCTACCTGTTAGGTCTGTCAGGAATCAGTATTCTACCCTAAGTCACTACCTTTTCTTGAGTTAGCTATGTACACTTTTTTCCAACATAAACTTTTTAATGAGCCTAACATTGAAAAGTAAGCCAGTGAACCTAATATTATATGACTCACTTTAGAGAGATCACGACTCATCCTGAGCATACATGCATTTGTAATCTAAACTCTAGTTATGAAAAAGAGCTGGATACAGACAACTTCTCTTACTGAGTTCTAGGTATAAAGCCTACACCCTCCTATGGCAGCTAACCCTTCCATTTGCACATATTGATTGGCTTTTCAAAAAAAAATGTTCAATATATTAATGACTAGATAGCTAGTTTTGGATGATAAAGCTGCAGAGCTTTTTTGCTCTTGTTTTGAAGACAAAAAATACCAAAACTAGCAAAATACCAAAATGATAATTCTAAAAAATTATCATTTTCCGGATGAATTAAGCTGAAATATTTAACAAAGTGCAATTCTATTTTCTAGGCACACATGCAAACTTTACAAGAGTGTGGAGCAGTGTACTTAAGCTGCCACAAGTTGATCAATACATTCTAACTGAGCCAGTTCCACACTCCTGGGTGTTTAAGAAGGACCTCCAGGTAGAGACGGAGGAGAAAGAGGCAAACGACCACCTGATCCATGAACTCTATAGGCTTCTCCACCAATGAGTTCATATCTGTCTCGACAGGAAATAAATAAATGGTCAAAACCACCTACATTAGTGCCGCTCCTCCTGTGGCAATAGAAAAAAGCCTCCCTCAAATGGTGACCGAGAGTAGAATCCATATGGGCCCATTGCAGAGATGGCAGGACAGACTCCTTCTATCCCTCTTGGGCTGCTGAGAAGACTAATTCTACTAGTTCTACTGAACTTGAATGCTAATAGACACTTGCTCTGTGATAACAGTGTGCTAGATAGATAACTGTGATTTATTTGTTTATACCCCTATTCTCAAATCCTCAAGGATATGCATGAACTGCATCTAATTAATCTTTTCACTCTAACTTTTGTATATAGCCTGATATAGTGAGATGAATGGACCTTTGCCTTTGTTGCTCAGTTGGTTGGAGCTTCATCCCATTAAGAGTTCAATTCCCAGTTTAGGGTTCAATTCCTAGTCAGGGTACATACCTAGGTTGTGGGTTCAATCCTCCATCAGGGCGCATGTGGTAGCCAACCAACTGATGTTTCTCTCTCACATCAATGTTTCTCATTCTCTCTCTCCCTTCCTGTCTCTCTGAGAAATCAATAAACATGTAAAAAAAGACATGAACAAGTGGACAAATGGTTGAATGAGTAGGAGTAGAGTAGCCAATTAGTCTCAGGAGCTACTAAATATTCTGCTATTCTATCAGAATATTTTCAGCTACAATCAGCAAGTAAGAAAATAGTAGGCCAAAAACGTATTAAATAAAGTTGACATTTATTGTCTCATTTAAAAAGGAAGTGATTCCAGGTGGGTATAGTGATTCAATGATGTCATGTTGGCCCAAGTTCTTCTATCTTTCCACACTTCCAACCTCAGTAGTTAGCGATGTCTGCCATCATGGGCACTGGATGGCTGCTAAAGCTTCAACGTCACATCATCACAAGAATGAAGAATAGCCACAGGAGATAGAAAAAGGGTGAGCAGGAAAAAAAATATTTTCCCATGGGTTCTCCATTCTATCACACCTCTGCTTACCTCTCACCGGCCTAGACTAGACAGAGAAAAACAGAATTTCCATAACTGGCATAGAAAAGTTCTCTATGGCCAGAGAACAGATATATCCTTCCTGCCCTACCCTGTCCAATGAACAAAATGAGGATTCTCTTCACATGAAAGAGGAAGAAATGACTAACTTGCAGTTATTTGCTCACTAATGGCAGGTTTGTAGCAGATCCGAAAAAGGCAGCACACTCTTAAATCATGCATTCATTCAACAAATATTTGTTGAACGACTACTATGTGGCAGGTACTATTCTCTATCCCTGAGATACATCAGAGAACAAAATATAACTTCTAATCCTCATGGAATTTATATTTGAGGGGAAAAGACAGGCAAGAAACTGTAAATATGATAAATAATAAAAATACATATCATCTATGCATATTCCATATAAATAAAAATAAGTGGGGTTTTTTTTGCTTTTTAAAGATCAGAGTAAGGAGAGACAGGGTGGGAGCTTTAAGAAGGGTGACCAGAGAGGGCCTCCTCAGAAAGTGACAATGATGTGAAGGTAAGAAAGCCCACAATTAGTAAGGCCTCCTGGCTTGAAAAACTGACTGATCCTGGATACACAATGGGTGAGACCATTGCCTTCCCAGCCCAGCCTCGTTGTTCAAATGGCCTCAAGATAGCAGCCATTAAAATGAAAGAACATGTCAGAAAAAGAGTAAGAAAGCCAAAATTGAAATAGAGTGTTGGATATATCCGGAACGGTTTCAGATGTGCTTACAGACACATTAGAAGCAAATGAACTAGGAGCTTACTAAGAATAAGAAAATCTCGTTGTTAAAAAAATCTATGAGCCTAAGAACTGAAGAGCCATGTGACTTTTTGAGCCTTAAAACAACCTATAAGCCAACAAAGAGCTACAAAATATATGCAGCCTCTAAATGGAACATATTTGCAAAACCTATTTTAGATGTGGCCAAGGAGATAATAGACAAGGACAGTCCTTCCATAGAGCAGAGCAGGGAGCCACCAAGAACAATGGAGCAGAAACTAAGTCCAGTTGAGAAACTGTCCCCTACCGGAGCAAAGGACTTTGAGACCCCTGCCCAGCAGATCTCCATCAGTGCTTTGGATCAGTGACTGCTATGTTTCCCCTTCTCCTCTTTTCTGAATACGAGTTTTAATAATTTGATCCACCCTGATCCACCTTAGCCACACCTGGACTTGAGTGAAAGTACTGAACATCACCCAGGAATCGTGGAATTGGAATTAGATACCATAATTGGATGGAACTTTTGATTTGCCTGCCCTGAAGGAAGGGGTGTGTTCTGTGTCTTGGTTGGAGAAAAAATAAGTATGAGAAGGATACACACAGAAACTAGGCAGCCAGAACTGCAGGCTGCGAGAGAAACAACTGGCAGCCCACCACTATTCATCCACTCCTTATCCCTGGGCCCATAATTAGGTTACATTTCCCAGTCTCCCTTGCAGATCAGTGTAACCATGTGGCTAAATTCTCAGCAATGATATATGAATACATGTGATATCTGCCTGCTTCTTCAGGCCTTAAGAGAGGTATACTTCTTCTACACTTGTTCCACTTTACACTGACTGAAACCTAGATGTGGTAATAAAAATTTAAAAAAGCCTTGACTGTTCTCCTAATGACAAGGATGTAGAGGATGAAAAAAATCACAAGATGGAAGAATCCAGGGTCCCTGTGTTAGCATGTGGAAGGGAGCTGCTACCAACCTGGAGCACCCTTGACAATTACATGAGGGAGAAATAACCTTCTTGTTCATCAGGTTAGTGGTTTATCTGAGTCTATTTTTATAATTTAGTCTAACACAAAATTTTAACTCCCTGGCTAATGCAGAAATTATCTTCTATATATTTTTAAATGGCAAAAAAAGAATATAATGCATTTTAGAAAGCTTCTGTCTTAGTTTGGGCTGCTATTCCAGAATACCATAGACGGGGCAACTTATAAACAACACAAGTTTATGGTTCACAGCTCTGGAGGCTGAAAGTCGAAGATTACCTCCAAGATTACGCTGGCAGATTCAGTCTCATGAGAATCCACTCCCTGGTTCAAGACAGTCATCTTTTCACTATGTCCTCACGGGGTGGAAGGGGAAGGCAACTCTTTGGAGTTGCTCTTAAAAGGGCATTAAGTCCATTCGCAAGGGCTCCACCCTCAAGCCATAATTACCTCCCAAAGGCCCAACACTGAGGGTAGGATTTCAACATATGAATGCGGGGGCGGGGAGGATAGACATTCATTCCATTGCAGCTTTCTTTTAAAATAGCTAACATTTAAAAGTTTTGAAACCATTATTTTTTTTTTAAAAGATTATGGAACCCCTCATATCCTACAGATTATAGATTAACGAGCCATTATTATACTTAACATTTTAGATTTAGTGGAATGAAAAAAACAAGATAGAAAAATACTATTTGTCAATGTGGAACTTAGATATCTTTACAGTACTCCAGCAATTAAAATGCAAATATATTTCAAGGCCATCAGAAACTCTATTTCAAAAGCAATTACTTACTGCCTGTCTTTTGTACTAGGTGGTAAGTTTCTCAAGAGTGTGGACTGTTTTGCTCTTTATTGTATAATTCCTGGCAAAGTATTTCACATATAATAAGCATTTAATAAAAATGTGTTAATGAATGAATTTAAAAGTATTAACATTTTTAATTTGTTTCAAAATTTTTTAAAAAATGGTTGCACTTTTTCACTTTCCCTTAATGCTATTGTTTCCCATCAACAAACCTTTCTAAATTACAGAAAGTTCTCAAAATTTACAATTTAAAATTCTGAAACTTTACATTTTATTTCTTACTCAATGGGTATACCAATAGTTAACTTAGACATATTCCTAGATTTCCATTTCTAGCTTGAGTATTCCACACATAGATATCTGATATTCATACAATGAAATACAAAAATAAACCTCTGGTAAAATATTATGAAACCAGCTATTCTCTAACTTCAGACATCAGTACTAAACTTCCCTTTTATCTCTTCGAATTGAACAGTGGGAACTGTGCACATTACTAAAGACTGGATCTGGCCCACAGTGAAAAACAAAATCAATAGCTTGGTAGTTAATGCCCAACAATGCCAACAACAGCGAATTTAAACACAGGCTGGAAAGGGGTTTGCTTTGCTCTGCTTTTACAACAGCACAATGGATCAATAGACAGCTTCCCTATAATGTCAGCATTGTCCTGAAACTATAGGTGGTAAATCCCTCTAATGCAAATATTTGTATCCCAAACTTTCAAAGGGATGCTTGTCTAAGCTTAAAAGGAGGCATAATTTTAAGAAAGACATTTTCTAAGAAGTGAAGGATTTCAAGAGAGCAGCACAAGGCTCTGTTTAGACTTCTATAAGGATTAAGGATTAGACTTTTAGAAAATGGATTCACAAAACTGCAGTAAGCCTGCTAGCTACACTGTTCAATTTGACTGCAAAGTAAAAAGATTTCTAAAACAAGTAGTTACTTTTTCCTTTCTTGCCCACTAAAAATGCAAAATAGTTTTGATAGGGGAACTCAAGAGTTAAAGATTTTAGCTTCACTCATAGTATATAGGCGTAAGTGATTAATGCATGTGGAAAGCTGTTATTCCAAGAACTGGAATGCAGGACTCCAGGAGGCCGACAAGCAATTCAACCTTTGTGCCCATGGAGTCTGCAAGAAATGGAGATGGCATTTGAGCCATTGTGTTCCAGGAAGGATGCAGATAAAGAATTGTTGATCAACAGGTAAAGAAGTACAGTCATACCTCGGTACTCATCAGCTTCAGAACTCATCAAATCCTGTTACTCACCACATTTTGACGAGAAAAAAATGTTTCAGCCCTAGTCACTTGCTCAAGACTGTCGCACTTCCTAGAACTTGTACGAGTGACAACGCTGCCCTCAAGAGAAAATGCTTCATTGTTTGGTACTTGTCAGTTTTGACACGCGTCACGAGTTCCAGAATGAATTAACGATGAGTACCGAGGTAACGCTGTACCAGGAAAAACGCAGCCAGACTGCAGCTTTTATCTGATTAACCTTTTCTCCAAACCCCTTACCTATGCTTTCTTCTCCTTATAAAAATGTCAGCTTGAGATGAGATGCTAACATGGCTTTTGAGGGTGCGCATAACCCACCATCTCCTCACATCACCAGCATCTGAACACAGCAGCCATAAAGATTCGATCCTTGTCTCTACTTATTGGTTCTGGTAGTGACAGGCAATGCATGATGACTTTTCCAATTTCAGTTTTAATAGGTATTTTAACCTCAAATAAATTCTTTAAAACCAGCATTGAGTCGCAGACTGAAAATTTAGTCTTTCTTCACTGTTTATTAACCAATTTTCATTTTTATTATGAATTTATTCACTCACACATTCTTTCAGGAATTTATTGAGCACTGTACAGAGATTGCTTGCTGCCTGTTCCAAGTCCACACTGCCTCTTTGAGAAGCCCTGACTTTCAGCTGGGCACATGGATACTGGAACAAGAACCTGATCCTCTGGCTGGTGTGGTTCAATGGATTGAGGGCCGGCCTGTGAACCAAAGGATCTCTGGTTCAATTCCGTCAGGGCACATGCCTGGGTTATGGACCGGGTCCCCAGTGGGGGGCATGCAAAAAGCAACCACATATTGATGTTTCTTTTCTTCTCTTTCTCTCTCCCTTCCCCTCTCTCTAAAAATAAGTAAATAAAAATCTTAAAAAAAAAAAAGTCCTGGCTCCTTAGCTCAGCTGGGTAGAGCATCATCCAGAGCCTGATCCCAAGTTTCCCTTTCAACTAGACTCTTACCACCATGCGGGGGAGAGGAGGGGGGGCAGAAATGTTATGTGGTAGCTCCTGAGAAATATCCTCAAAAAAGCAGCTGCTCTGTATTCTTTGCCCAGTCTTTTCACCCTCTTCTACCCTGCTGTCCAGAATGTGGTTCTAATGAAAGGGCCTACTTCTTGTGCACAAACAGAAGATCCATGTCCTCTGGATAACAAAACAGAAAGCTAGAAGCAGCATGCAGGCCTGAGGACTCCGTGGATCAGAGCCACCACACCCACGCTAGACTGCCCACCTCCAGACTTTAATGCAAGAGAAAAAATAAGGTCCTCTCTCTTAAAGTCACTGTTACTTGGGGGTTTTATATTACTTGCAGTGAATCCTAATCCAAAGTGATATGAGCACGATTTGGAAGATCTGATGTGTTAAAATAAATACAAGATGAGTAAGGCAAACTTCCTGCACACAACCAGGTTAAAATTTAGCAATGTATACTGAAGTATAAAGAGCACCAGAGTGCATGATGACTTTTTGTCTGTGATGTTTTCAAACCAACTCCCTTCTGGTAAAAACCACCACTTTCCTTTGGAAAAATTCTTCTCTCATATCATGAAATCACATTGTAATCACTCCTGAGCCATCCTCAGTTTTGTGGGCATGTGGGGGAGGTGTGAAATGTAATGCAAGCCTAGCCAATTTAAGTACTAGCCATTGTAACTGATTCAGAAACAGCACATTAAACATGGACATTTATTGTAGAATCCAGCCACATTAACAGATATCACTGCAGGATGCACAACAAAACAACCCACAACTCAGAGCTGACAACAACAACTGTAAGTGAACTAACTATAAGGCCACATGACAGAGGGAGGGTATGAAGAAGTGGAAACAATAATGCAACTGACTGTGCACATATCTTGAGTTTCTGGGACCTTTAAGGTCATGGTACTAGAAGCTCTATGGCTGGGGCTGTATGTGCCAATGTTACAGGCTAAATGGATAAACCGCACCTCCAACAGCAAAGAATGAGATAACACATGAAGAAAAGCAAAGACAGCAGAGGGAGAGATGGATGGATAGATATACTAAGCATACTGTATTCTTTACTTTAAAATGGGACCATGCCAGAAAAAAGACCAAAAATAATAGTGGCATAAGCAGGAGTTACAGGGATTCAGGAAAGTAAGATTAGATAAATTTTTGTAGCATTCATTTGAATTATGAATAAAGATTATTTTCACCATAGCAGACATAAATGTGATTTTCAGAAAAGAAAATTATGTAAACTCTCTAGCAGTCATTGCTGGTTAATTCACCTAACCTCTTTCCCTTGCATTTTGTCACAGAGGCTAAAAAACCTAAATACTCTCTTTCCTAGAATCCATTGTTGTCATACAAATTCTGGTCATCCCATATAAGCAGAAATCTGCTGGAGCCCCTCAGGAAAGCTTTTCCTTTCTTACAAAAATCAAAGAAACAGCTTCCTCTCCCACTTCTCCCTACCTCTCCCACCTCTATATTTTTGCCTGGAGGAATATATGTTGCCTAATTGTAAGGCAGTCATTCTGTACTCTTGAGAGGACAACCAGAATAGTTGCAGAGGGAAGGTATTTTTGACAAGAATGAGCCAGTGAACCACAGCAAGCAGTTGGTTACTCTGATCCATTCAGTGAAACAAATAAATCCTTACTTGTTTCAGATACTGTTATCAGGTTTTCTGTTACTTGCATCTGAAAGGATTCCTAGCTGATTTAATCCTGAAGTCAAGGTAATATATGGTCTGAGGGCCATATTTTACTGAGTTACTAGATTAGAAAGGATTGTAGTTAGTTAAAGATAAAATCCTTGACTATCCAAATAAATAAGTTAAGTATTATCAAATGACACAGTCAACTGGAAAGTCCATTGTAACTGTCTGCATGCTGAAGAGATTTCTGTGTTTCTGTCATGAGAAAAGCAAGAAGCCATGACAACTTTTCAAGGAGGGGGTTTCACCTGTGTTTTTTTCAGAATAGACTTTGAATAGACTGAAAAAAACCAGATTGGAAGCACAGAGATCAGCAAAAAAATAAATAAATAATTCTTGTTTGGTGAATATTTTGCTGACAAAAATAACAAGGCATTCTAGCCACAATGGAGTAAGGAATACTAGAATATTTGTTTAAAGGTTAGAAAACAGCACAAAATATATGAAATTATCTGTTTTCTAACACTGTGACACAGAGCAAAAATGCGATCCCAAACAGAAAAGAAACAAATGAGGATCCCTCCAATCGTCCTGATTTAATGAGTGGAGGTACTTTCACACCATGGTTCACACAGGGAGATTCAAACAAAGATGGGCTGAGAAGACAAACACTGAGTTTGGAGATTATGAAATATCTGGAATTTGCAATATGGAGTGCTAGAAAGAAAGAACTATACATAGAAAGGATTTCAGGATTCTCATTAAGTCTTTGCCTGAATACTAAGATGCGTATATGTAGGGGGAAGCTCCAAGAAGGTAGGCAAGAACGCACTGGCGAGAGCATCACCATGTGGGCAAGAGAACAAGAGAGACTCCCTCCTAGGGGCCATGGGCTACATGGCTGCTAACGCCACGTGGCCTAGGGACAGAACAGGCAAGTGTACCCTGAGAATGTAGGTCAAGGGCAAGTGAGAGAGCTTCGTTTTTCCCTGATGCTATATTAGCTTGGGTGTGGGATGGACTGGACACTTTCTCATAATGGCCAATCAAATTCCCAAACTTTTTCATGCTTCCACTGAGTCCACCTCCCAACCAATCCCTTCTTTCCCCAGGCTAGACTGACAGGCCTCTTTGGTCCAGCACCTCTCCCTGTGTCATTTTGAAGTCTATGGCACACTGACTGCCTTCCCCAAGTGATCTGGGGGTGGCTTTTTTTTTTTTTTTTCTGTACAATTATCTTGCTATCTTTTCACATGCTCAGTGTATGAACCTTACCTTGCTACCAGCTTGGTTGATGGGGAGACTCCCCGGCACTCCGACTGTTTGACTGTTTTTATGGTAACATTGACAGGGTTAAATGCCATAGAAAGAATGATAACTCTGAGAATTGAAAAGAACTTGTTTTACTACAAGGAAATTGTTAGGGACTTTTGGAAATAGTTTTATTAAAAAGATGGGTAGGATCCAGGAAGACATTTTCGTCATATTTACCTAGAATGAGAAATTCAAATATAAAACACACAGACTTTTCTATTTCAATGAGGTCTTGTTAAAATACAGGTTCTGATTCACTCTTGGATGAGACTTGATAGTCTACATGTTTAACAAGATTCCAGGTAATGCGGATGTTGCTAGTACAATACATCTGCTACACTTTAAGCAGCACAAACACAGATCACTTTTCTGAGGCACTGACGATTTATATCAAGTGACAGTTTTGTCTATAAATTCCCAACATCTAGGGAATCCATTCTTACCATTAGTTACACGTAGATTGACAGCTCAGTCCACTTTCTATTTGTGAATGTAACCAGCTAAGGTGTATGTGATGCCCTGAAAAATAACAGTGATTTTACACTGGCAGCCTTGGGTTCAAGGTCCCTCAATTTCTAATCGATAACCTGGGTTACCACTGTAGGCTGCAAAATGAGAGAACTGTTCCAGTTTCCTATCTCTAGACTATCGTGAGGATTACAATAGAAAACGTAAGTGAAAGTAGTTACGTGAACTCTAACCTAAAAAAAAAAAAAAAAAATGATGCCGAATGAGCAAAACGAGATGAGATCTTTCATTCCCCAATTTTTAAAAGGAGCGGGACTTAAATTAAGAGGGGGGGACTCCGGGATTATCCCAGTAGGCGTGCAAGGAATGTGCCATATTATAAGAGAGGGGTGCCCCATTTCAAATAAACTGTAATATATAAGATTCTGTATTCAATATTACCCCTCAATTATGAAACTCGAAATATGAACTTTTCCCTCATCACATACTCCAACTGCCACCTAACTCAAAGTTCAGTGACACTATTTTGCTTCACTCTACTATTTTCAAGTAAAGTCCACCCCACGCAGCTCCGTCCCCTTTCTGGCATCCACTCGTCACTTTTCTGCCCCCGCAGCCAGTGGCCCCCGCCCGGGGGCAGGAGTTTCCACTACGACTGGAAAGGTGGTAATGGACTCCTCTATCAGCTTGACGGGGGCGGGGGCGTACGAGGCGCCACCGTCCAGAGAACGCTAAGACACGAGGGAGAAGAGACGAGGGATCAGGACGGCATGCACATGGCAGACGCGGCGTCGAGGCTGGAGGGGGCAGACGCGAGGTCCGCGGCCACCGTGCCAGCACGCAAGCTCGCCCTCCGCGGCGCCACCCCCCAGAGCCTCCCGAGGATGGCACGGGCGGGAGGGGGCGGGGCCAGGCGCGCGGCGGCCGCCCCTGCCGCGGCCGGAAACAATAGTGCAGGAGCCGGAGCCGCACAGAACGGCTGCGGCGGCGCGCGCAGTTGGACGGTAAGGACCCTGCTCCCTGGTCCCCGATCTGCTTGCGCTGCGGTCCCACGGGCTTCGCGCTCCGAGTTCCGCGGCCCCAAGGGCGCCCCGACGGACGGAAGGGAGATGCATTCGGGACCGCGGCCACTTGAGCGGCAGACGCGAGTCCCAACGCCGGAGGCTGGGCTTGGGTCCGACTCCCCTAGGCGCTGAGTCCGGCGGACGCACAGCGGTGGTCCTGGGACCTTCCCTGGGTGGGCGGGAACCCGGGGCGAGGGAAACCTACGGCTCCTCCCGGCCCGACTTGGTCACCCCGCCTCCGGCGATGCCTGATCTGCACGCCGGAGCCGATGCCGGGCTTCGGACACTGGAGTGCTTTGGAAGCGGGCGGGACGCTTTACCCCGGTGTTTGCGTTTCCACGTGCATTTTCCCGCCGCTGATCTCCGACGGGAAGCCTCACTACGCCGAGTTAGTGAAACACATCTAACACAATGAAGTTAGCAAAGGGGTGCCGGAACAGTTCGTTGTTCCTCCTTCATTTAACTGCGTTAAGTAGGTTGATAGACCCCGGCAGCGGAAAAGGCCTCGCTGCTGTTCTTTCTGCGTGCGTTCCGGGGATGGAGGGGCGGACTAGAACCCCCGCCAGTCGCTTTCTTTCAGATACCCATCTCAACCAAATGAAATGCAGGACCCCAAAAGGCCCTTGGGTATAGTGTCACCTATGGCAAGGCTCTAAGTGTTACTAGGTTTGTGTCTTTGCACATTGAAGTGCAAGTATGGCGATGCTTGTTTGATGGGGTGTTGCATTAGATAAACTGAACAGCATCCCTCTCTTCCTAGAAGTTCCTAGTATTGCTGTTAAGCCCTAAGGGCAAGTTCTTGAAAATGCGTTAACTTTGCTTTTCTGTTTCTTAATAGGGGCACTATGAACGAAGAAGAGCAGTTTGTAAACATTGATTTGAATGATGACAACATTTGCAGTGTTTGTAAACTGGGAACAGACAAAGAAACACTCTCCTTCTGCCACGTTTGTTTTGAGCTAAGTATTGAGGGTAAGTACAGAGTATAGATTCATTTTATGGCATGAGCTTTATACAACTACTTTACATGAACCTAGTTATAAGGTAAAACTGAAATTTCTTAAATGATTGCAAATTGTGCCAAGCACGAAGTGTGATTATTTGTGAAAGACAAGGGTTTATGGAAATGAAGCTGAAGTTAGCACAGCCATAAATTTAAGAAAAGTCTTTCTTTAAAAAACTTACACAGTACTAACTCTATAGTAAAAATGAGATGAGTATTAACTGACGCACATGTTTTCTGCTTTGAGAGCTTATGAATTTGTCAGATTTCAACAGACATCTGTGTATCTGCATGTGTTGTTTCATTTTGTTTTAACATTAAGAGCCTAAGGTAACCAAACATTTACTTTGATGGACAAATGTAATTTAATGCCTTTAATCTACCATTCTAGTACCTAACATGCACTGAAACTCTCTTCCCACTGCTGTCTTATTGTCTAGAGAAACATTTTTAAATTTTTAGATAACCTCTTTTCAGTGGTCTCACACACCTTTAATTTTTTGTATATAAAAAGGCTTTTGAAATTTCTTACTAGTACCCCTAAGAGTATATGAAAAATGAGTTCTCCAAATACAAAAAAAAAAATAATTAAAAAATCTGTATTTGTTTGGATTAGTGCACAGTTAATGTGTCTCTAGATAGCAATAGTTTGGTCCCAAGAAACGTGGAAAATGTTTCTTTAATCTTGATGTTGTCGTGATAAAACTCTGATTTAATTTTATTTCATGGTTTGTGCTATTACAGTTATCCCCTACTTTTTCTAAAACTCTTGATTTTAAAGAATATTAGAGTCATGACCTGGCTGGTGTGGCACAGTGGATTGAGTGCCAGCCTAACGAACCAAAGGGTCACTGGTTCAATTCCCAGTCAGGGCACATGCCTGGGTTGCAGGCCAGGTCCCCAGTTGGGAGAGGCAATCACACATTAATGTTTCTCTCCCTCCCTTCCCCTCTCTCTAAAAATAAATAAATAAAATCTTTAAAAAAAGATTAGAGTCACACTAAAAAGAACCTTAATATTCTGGCAATAAAGAAGTTTGCCTGTCATTTGAATTTTGAATTGTAACATCAGCAGAGAGATTTTGTTAGACTGTATATTTGAGGTGGTTTCAAAGCAGTATTTTGTTCTTTTTGCTGGTTTGCGTATTTGAAAATTTTTATTCTCTTTACTTTTGATATTAAGTAGGAGAAATAAAATGTTCCTACCTTAAAAAAAAAAAAAAA
>VMDR010010680.1:0-13677 GCA_007922815.1 Macrotus californicus | reverse complement strand
TATACTTTCTGTAAGAATTGTAGTTGCCGAACAGGATTATTGGTGGAAGATCATGGATTTCCTGAAGGTTTCCTGTTGGCTTTAATAAGTGTAGTAAATAGAACTAATTTTGAAAGGATGACTTAAAAAACATGAATCTTTGGCAGCATTTAAATGACCATGCCCTTCATCATGCTAGAGTAAAAGATTGTAATTTTATGTTCTTTGGAAACAGAGTTGGCCCTCTATATCCTTTTAATTTTAGATGGGCCACAAGCATTGGAAATGATCTAGCTCAAACCTGTGTTTTACACAGAAGGAAACAGAGCCAGATTGTTGGACTTTTCAAGGTTGCAGTAGTGGAGATGGCAAGCTATGGTTAAGTTGCAGGCATTTACTGTGCGCAGCCCTGTGCCAGGCACTGTTCTAAGCACCTTACGTGGATTATCTTACTCAGCTCAAAATACCTCTGGGATGGGATACTTTTGTCCATTTTAGAGGGGATGGGACATAAGAAATATACTTTAAAGTCGTACAGCAGTAATTGACAGTCCTTGCCTTTGAAGCCTGATGATCTAGTTCTAGTATATGTGAGCTTAATTCCATTGATCTGCTGTCAAGTTATTTCAGTTGATAGGACAAACATTAGAACCCTGTTTTCCTGAACCCTAACTGGCTAACACTGCTATTCTGTTAGCCAGCTTTTCTTAACTAGTGCTTCCTGCTAAATTAGTGGTATTCATGCTGTGATCAAATTTTTCTACAGAAATAAAAACTTTCA
This sequence comes from Macrotus californicus, assembly GCA_007922815.1. Lineage (NCBI taxonomy): Eukaryota > Metazoa > Chordata > Mammalia > Chiroptera > Phyllostomidae > Macrotus > Macrotus californicus. The sequence goes on along the minus strand of VMDR010010680.1, from coordinate 12,917 downwards.
CAATTGCTTTTCTACCTTTTTTTTTTTTTTTTTGGTATGTCTTCTGACTGGTTCTCAATCACTATATGCAGAATATACAAATATTTCTTAGGTACTGTCTTCACTAATATTTCATCTCTGATAACAGCTATCTCCGTAAGTCCTACATTGTTGAAATAACAGTGGTCTTTAAAAGACAAAACCAGGTCTCAGTTTGAATTAGAACTAGTTTATATTCTCAAGTACACTCAAGGTTTTATGATTTTAATGCCAGTTATTCCTTTGTGAGAAAATTATTTCAGAATTCAAATTTCTTCTCAACTTACCTGAAGTCAGTTTTCAGTTCTTGCAAATATAATACATTTTCATATTAACCACATTGATGAGCTAGTGCATTATAATTATTTTAGTATCCTAAGATAATTTTTTAAATCTCAGAAGTTTCAGCCAAAGAGAATGAAGGTCCTGAATTCCACAAAATTTTAGTTTGTATATATCAGTGTACAAGTTTTTAGAAACCATTGGGAAAAAGTGGCAATAAGATAATTCCATACCTAAAAATAACAAGGTGTATTCTTTTCTATGTCAGTAAACATTTTTAAATGTTTTTGCAGTTTCCTTTCCCCTACCATGTTCTCAGCACAGTGCCAGCCAGTAAATGTTAGACCATAAGAGGAACTTTAAAATATATGACATTTACCTTTACTAATTTGGTATAACTTTTTTTATAATATGGTAATGTTGCTGTTGCCTGGTTTCTTAGCTTACTAATTGCTAAATTTGTTCTACAGCATTCCTTTTTTTTTTTCCCCCAGCTAAGAAGCTGGTTAAAAATTCTTGTAAGGAGGTTTTAGGTTAATTTTGTTTTGTTTTGTTTTAATTTATTGAGTTGGCATTGGTCAGTGAGATTACCATGGGTATTCAGTGTACATCTCTATGATAAATGACCTGCATGTTGTATTGTGCACTCACCACCCAGAATCAGATCATCTTCCATCCCCATGTATTTGGCCCAAGGCTAGTATTTGAGTCCACAATTAGCCTAGTTTAGAGTTCACACATTGGTAATAAACAAAAAAAGTTTCACACCTTTTGTTGCTTATGTCAAAATCAAAACTGGTCTAATCAAATGGCCTCTTGTTTAAAAGCTGTGTGCCTGCATATATTTATAAAATGAAGAGAAAAGAAGAAAGAAATAACAAAAGGCAATCCAACCTTATAGGAAAGATTTCATATTCTGAGCATGGCTCTAAGTTGCCTTTTTTCTGTGACTTTATGGTAATTAAAGGAAATGGGTATTATATACTTATAGATAATGTACTTCAAAGACCTAAGGATTAGACTTTGAGGACTTGAATATTTTTAGATGTTCACAAGATTCTTTTTTTGGTACTATAAGTCACCGTGAAAATAACTTGTCAGCCCCGGCCAGCTTGTTCAGTTGGTTGGACAGCATTGTCCTGATACACGAAGGTTGCAGGTATGTCCCTAATCAGGGCACATACAAGAATCAACCAGTGAATGCCTATAAGTGGAACAACAAACAAATGGATGTCTCTCTGTGTCTCCCTCACCTTCCCCCTTCCTCCTCCTCTCACTCACCCATCACGCTCTCACCCTTCTCTCTCTAAAATCAATAAATAAAAACTTTAAAAAAAACTTGTCTACGTTTAGAATTAAGAGACAGATACATAAACTTCTTAATATATATAGCCTGTCCTTGGCCTTAAGACCCTATAAACTTTTTATGAGTATATGATCAAATACACTAAGATGCATTATAGTTCATTGTGCTAAAATTTCAAAAGTTGTGTAATGACCAAATTACTACTGTCCTGCAGCTGTTGAAGCTTGAAGGAAGGTAGCCCAGGGTGTCAGGAGCCAATAACGAAACTCAACGGTAATCTAACAAAAGTTAGAAATGAGACTAGAGAGGGAAATGATCCAGGGCTCCAATCTGTTACTTCATGCTATCTCTTTTTATTTTGTGCCAAAATGCTGTGCAGATAATTAGTATCAGATAATTGGTATTTCTGCCTTTCTCTAATTTCCTTCTTTCCTTTTCTGTAGAGAAACTTTTTATAAGACCGGGTCAGTTCCCCTTATGCTAAGCAAAGTTTCCAGCATAAATTGATCTTGCTGGTTGATTAGTTGATCTTGCTAGTTGATTAATACAGATGAGTAATGCTTACTGGTCCATCTCAGTCACACTGTAGAGTCCATCTCAGTCTTTTATTTATTTTGTTAAGATGTTATTTATTTATTTATTTGTAGAGAGAGGGGAAGGGAAGGAGAAAGAGAGGGAGAGAAACGTCAATTTGTGGTTGCTTCTCGCACTCCCCCTACTGGGGACCTGGCCTACAACCCAGGCATGTGCCCTGACTGGGAATCAAACCAGCGACCCTTTGGTTCTCAGGCCAGCACTCAACCACTGAGCCACCCCAGCCAGGGCAGTCCATCTCAGTCTTTATTCTCATCTAATTTGTTGAATTTTTCCTAAAACCGGCCCAAATTCAGATCCTTAGTAATCTTTCCAATAAGAAGAATCTATGGGTGTTTTCTCTTGGTTAAGGCACTGGTGAACCTAATGCTTATGTTTAATCTCATTCTTGATCCTCTGTCTCTTTGCCTGAAATGCTGTTCACATGGTCAGTAGTCAGGGAGCAGTTTGTATCTCAATTTTAAATCCTTGAGTTAGTTTGGAAGTCAAGACTGCTTGAAGTCTTACCAACAACTCTTCCTCTGTCCTGCTTCTGGCACACTGGTATCTTTCCTCTGAAGTAAAAGTGGCCACCGCTTGTGATAGGGAAGCTGTATAGAGGTAACTCCATCTGGTATTAGTTCTTCCCCTTTTTTGCCATAATGGCAACATCATACATTGGTATTAACTAAAAGAGCACTTTAAAATATAAAGCCTAATGTGATTTTAGAAGATAATGAGTGTTGAATTTCACTAATATCAATAGAACATTTTAGAAATTTTTAAGATATATTAAGAATTAGTGTCCTTCTGTTAACATTCTAATAAAACTTGAGAAAATTTTCGAGTGTTTATTACTAAATAAATGTAACAGAAAACATAAATATATTTGCATAGCACTTTCAAGGTGGGAACATAACTTACAGCACCTTAAATTTAATCTCTGTATTATATAGGAAGTTAACATTAAGTATGAATTTCTAAGCTTTGCGCAGTGGCAGTATGGTAGCGAGTGGGTTTCATTCGAGGCCCATTTATTGCTAATTGGGGAGATAAAAGGTAATACTAAGTGATTGAAATCAAAGTGGCTAAGTAACACTGTTGAATTATCAAAGTGTTATCAGCAATAGTTCTAATAGAGTGGGTATAAATCATTCTGATCCAATTTAGCACACCATCTTTAGGATTTTGACAAGGAGAATAAAAACATTAAACACTAAGCCTTGGATTTATAGTTTGTAACAAGGCAACGGTGTCTGCCTTAAACTAGTGCATCTGTTTCTGGTAGCTTTTTGCTATTACTGTCTCAACTATAAAATAGTAAAGCAAAATAATTTGTACCCATAAAAACCTAAAACTCAAAATTGAAGCTGTGTGGTTGAGTCCAAAGCAATTTTTATACACATTCAGTGAATATTAATTGAGCAACTGCTGTGTGCTAGAAATTGTTCTAGTAGCTGAGGATGAGACAGTTAAATATAAATCCCCTTACCAATATTATTTCAGGACTACTTTATTTTCATAGACTAAATCCCCCTTTCCCCTACCACCCCACACCCCCGTTTCTTCTCTCGCAGTATGTATCATCAGAAAGTCTTCAAAATACAAATCTGATCCTGCCACTCACTGTCTTAGAACTCTCCATTGATTCCTTGCCATTTTCTTCAGGTTAAGCTGTTAACTCCCTAACGTGACGCGTAAAACATTTCATGATCCAGTACCCCTCCCTCTCTACCCCCCCTCCCCAAAACACCATTTACTTCTCTTTCCTCCCAGTTTGCAGCTGCTCACTTTTTGGAGTACATGTATTCAGAGGAGATGATAAGTAATACCATTGCCACAGCTCACAGGGCTGCTGTGAGGATCACAACACAAGATGAATATAGCGGCCTTTTGGTAAAAAGTTTGCAATGCAAATGTTGGTCGTAATTTAAATTCAAATGTAGAAGGGTTTTGTTCTCATCTCCTCTGAAAAGATGAAATATCACTGAAAAGATTGCTATGATTGGTTGGTGTATTAAACAGCTTCTCCGCTGACACAATAATTTAATGTTTTATGCACTTTGAAGAGGTTTGAATTTATCCTGAGTTGGTTTTCGGTAGTTTTTTTTTCTGTTCTAACTGCCATTATTTCCCTCATGTAGCAGCTGCTCAGCACATCCTTTGCTCCTTTTGGTTTTTATCAGCAGCATGATTTGTGTTCAGTATCAGTGTCTTTTTCCCTCTGCCTTTGGGTCTTCGGCGCTCCCGCAAGGTTGCCAGGTAAAACTATAACGTTGGTTATGCTTTTACTTCAGGGGAGAACAGCGTTCATTTGAAGGTTAAATACTTTTCTTTGCTAAATACATTGTTACCCTAAAAAAATCCTTACAGTCTTTAAAGAAATTCAGAGTTTTAGGTGTACGCGTCTTTTACATTTCAATGTCTTAAGTCTTTTTTGATTCACGTAGTTCATTGGAACATACAGTATAGTACATAAAGACTAATTTGGGACTAAAGGACACTGTTTTCTCTCAAACCGAAATGTATTTCTTTGTAGGCATTTTTAAATGTTTTTCATTGAAAAAGAAAAGTTTGCCTATTACAGAAAAAATAAAAATACAGGAAACAATTTTTTTAATGACCATAATCCCACCTGTCCACCAGTAATCTTTTAACGTTTTTGGTTCTTCTGTATTATTTTCTGCAGTAGAGTGCATATGGGCATGCACACTCTCATGTGTGGTCAGTCAGGTTTAAGAAATGAAATCAAGCTATATGTTATTATATATAATCAGTATATATTATTTAATAACCAGCCTTTTCATTTAATAGGTTAGGAACATATTTTCATGTTTGTAGGCAAAATTCTACCATGTTGATTTCTTTTTAAAGGTTATGGATCCCATTGATACATAATTTATTTAAGCAGCATCCCATTGGTGAAGGTTTAATTTGCTTCCAGTTTACCAGTATTGAAACATTCTTGTATGTACATCTTTTTCGCTTCTCTGGTTACATTCCCATTCTGTTGTCTTGTAGCTTAGATTCCCGGAGGAAGACTTTTGGTCAAAGGCATGTCCCAAGCTGCGGTCCTGTCATTTGTTGTGTCCTCCATCACTACTGATTCAATACCATATAATCAGCCATTAAAAAAAAATCCATTTGTTTCATAATAGAAACATTTTACGGTGTGCCAGTTCTCTAACGCCCTCATTTAGATCGAAGTCCTTTTTACTCTAGAATTGCTATGATGTAATCCACACGCGGTCAAAATATTTGTATTTTAGCATTTGAGAGTATGGTTCATCAGTCATTGCATTTTGAACCTTCGTTTTTCTTATCAAATAGTTGGTGTGTTGTAGTGATTGTTTCCCATCAGTCTTCATTTTTACCATTGCCGTTAGTAGTGATTGAATTATAACTGCCTTCAAATTCACTAGCTAAATATCTATTTATCGGGTGCTGCTATAAAGCATTTATTTAAGGTGTAGTCAGCTAGGATTTTACGAACCCCCGTTGATACATTCCAGTGTATGCAAAAAAAGTTGAGATGCAAAACTGAGGTTGTTAAATAGTTGCAGGACAGCTTTTTATTTTGTTTTTCTTACTTGTTGTACGGAAATAAATCATGCAGAACTTGAACGGGGCAGACAGCAGTTCAGGACATGAAGGGCAAAGGGTTTATGTGGCTATGACACTTCTTGCTTTCCAACCTATAAATTTACTTTGTGCCCCTATTCATCTGGTGTTATGAAGGCATTTTTTTTTTTTTCAGGCTCTCTCTTAAGTAACATGTATCCTTTAACCAGGTTTATCTTTAAGGAAGATTTTTTTTTCCTGCAAATTAGTGTCTCCATATGCCACACATAAGTAGATATTTAAAACTGATAATGCCATCGTATTATCGTTAATTTGAGTAGTTTTTTAGGAGTATTATGATACCTTCATGCACAAAAACTTAGAATAAATGGCATTACATTCCATTAGAGCTATTTAGGGGAAAAAACTGAACAAGTAGAGGGTTAGTTGCATTGGTTGGGTTATTGTCTAATTTGATACATTTCAAGTACTAGAAAAACAAATGTAGCTTTTTATAGTCTGTGCTGCTATGAGCTTAGTATTTCATGTTTGACTATCAGTAAGAACATGGATAGTTTCCATCATAGTCTTATTGCAAATACCCTTTGGCTTAATTACCTATGGACAAACTGCCCTGTCCAATTCGGTAGCCTACCTATATGTGGTTATTCAAATTCAAGTGAATTAAAGTTAAAACTTGAGTTCCTCGGTCACACTGGCTGCATTTCAGTTTCTTAGATAGCACAGATACAGAACATGTCCCTTGTCACAGTTCTGTTGGACAGGTAGCTACATTAATGGGTTCAATCCAGTATGGATTGCTATTTTTGTACCCTCTTAGTAATAACAGTTGTTATGTAGGTGTTTCCCCAGTGTCCCAACTGTTCTAATGAAAAAGTAAGAGTCACTGAGAGAGATTTTTCTTTTTGACGAGTCATTTGCAAATTTGCATCTCCTATCAACACAAGAACTAGATTCTACCACGGCTTCCTTTGTTATTTGAGGTTAAGTTTATCTTTTAACATTATCTCTCTGAACACACCTTGCTTACTGAAATTTGCCTTTATAATTCACTTACTGGATTAAGTTGCTTTAACTGCTTTTATCCTTCTCTTAGCACGCACAAAAACTTTAAAATGGAATAAAATATCCCTAAACTGAAATCTGCTATTTAAAGACCACCTGTTGGTATATCTTTCTTTAGGGCAGTGATTCTCAAAATATGGAAAAACAAGTTGCTGAGCCCATCTGTATGTTGGCTTGGTGTGGTTGCCAATAATTCCATCTGCTAGCAATGCAAAGATAAACAATTACTTATTACTTTTTAAACAGCATGTTGGATACTTGTACATGACTGATGCTTAAATGACTCCTGAGTTAGCTAAAGGCGGGAGGGGGAGGAAGCGGGGCACTCTATCACAGCACTCACTGAGGCACGTAAGACAACTAATAAAAATTTCCAAGAGGCAGAAGAAGCCTGTCCTACTGTGGGTGTAGAAAGGAAGTAGGTGCTCTGACTGTCCATACTTGCCTTCTCACTTTTGGTCTAGTTGCCTGCCTTTCATTCCATGGCAGGATACACAGTCTGAGCATCATCCCACTAAGTGGCTATTGCAAATAGATATGATGCTCATAATGCTTCTTCAATCATGGCTTGGCTGCTGCTGCTTGCTCATCAAATGCAGAATAGCAGGATCGAATTGAGTATCAAAGCATCTCTGGAACAAGCAATATTTACACAGAAGCTACCCAGACCCCCATTATTGCTGCACAGCCCTAGCATATGGTACAGCTGTCACTAACAGACATGACTGCAGAGCCTGCTATGTCGCAGGTACCTGCACTCATGAGGGAGATGATAGGAACTGTTTTGAATTGAAAAGCACTTGCCCCGTATCAGCCACTGGCTGTTTCTTATTAATAACAAGTTGCTGCCAGATCTTCTGATTTCATTTTTAAGAGAAACCAAGAAATTGAATATTATTATGTGGATTTTTTTCTTTTAAAATATTCATAGTCTAAACAAAACTTGTCTGCAGTGAGGATCCAGACTTCAGGCTGTTGGTGGCCACCTCTACTTACAGAGCTTTTCCTCTGTTTCTCTTATTAGAAATGGGACCTGATCCTCAGAAACAAAGAAGTAACATCTCAGTTTTTTGACTTTGTCTTAGTACAACTAAGTGGAGCTATCCTCCCATTTTTACAACTGACATTTGCTTAAAGAAGCTCAAGATTCTTAATATGTACAGCGTATAAACATGCAGGTGCTTGTTCTCTTAGCAACCAAGATAAGATCATCATAAAAAGAAAAACACCTTACTCTTGGAAAACTCTTTAAGCTGGGCAAAATGCGAGCTTCATAAAAAAAATATTTTGAAGCAGCACTGCACAAATTATCGGTCATTTTTGAAGGCAATATGTTTAAAATTTCTTCCCAGCATGTTAACCTGAAACTTCGATCATAACTACATTTTGTTGCCTTTTTTAAATATTAAGGAACAACACAAAAACCCACAATTTGGAAAACCAACACTGCCAGTTTTATATTTCTGTTTGAAGTTTGAAGTTCAGAATGAAGTGCTTGCTCTCTAGTCTACTGACAGTGTGATAACATGTGTATTACCCTTTCCGCCCAACTAGTGGGTATATTATATTTGATATACTTATGGAATACCAAAATTATTTAAGGTATGCCTTTGGGAAACGAAATGGAGTAATCAAATTTAGGTGAAGTCTGACATAGAGTAAACTGCGTAAGATGCTGGGACTCAAACGTGTGTGAACTACAAAGCCAGTGTAGCAGGAGTGTAGTCAGCTGAGAGACAGTGCTGTTGAACCTGGTCCGCTGATGAGCCATCAGGAAAAGATTTCATAGCTTACCTCATTGTGAACAATTCATAAAGAAGGTCTTAAGAGGCTACAAGTGGGAAGACCAAGGATAATAGGACACATGAGAGAACTTAAGTGTTTTCATTTTTGTAGCTATTTTTTAGTGCCATTTGGAATATCTTATTAAAGGAAAAAATTATGTCACTACAGTAGTCAGATTAAATATAAACATGGAAATGTCCTTATTTTAAAAGGATAAAATACAGTGGTAGGTAGACAGTTAACATTTGAGTGTCTTTTGCTCTTCTCTGGCTTTAACCAAGTTTTCTTAAAGTAAATTGATCTTCAAGAGGAGCTTAAAGAACAGAAATGGGGATAGCATGCCATATGGGTTAGTGGGAGGGTTCTCAAAGAATGTGAGAATGGTATAATAAAATCAGATGAGGTGGAAAACGATAAAAAAGAAAGAAAACTATTAAATAGGGACAGATTAACTTTTTAAAAATACCACTGTTCATACAGAAATATACTGGCTATGTAAATTTCTAAAAAGCCACTATCTAAAAGAAACTAGTACTTAAATGTAAGCTGCGTTACCATAAAAATTCTAGAGGAAAATATAGGCAGTAAAATTTCAGATATCTCACGTAGCAATATTTTTGCCGATATATCTCCTAGGGCAAGGAAAAGAAAGGAAAAAATAAACAAATGGGACTACATCAAATTAAAAAGCTTTTGCACAGCTAAAGAGACCATCAGTAAAATGAAAAGGGAACCTACTGTATGGGAAAACATTTGCAATGATACATCAGACAAGAGTTTAATCTCCAAAATGTATAAAGAACTTACGTGACTCAACACCAGGATGTCAAACAATCCAATCAAAAAATGGGCAAAGGACCTGAATAGACACTTCTCTAAGGAGAACATATGGATGGCCCATTGACATAGGAAAAAATGTTCAGCATCACTAGCAATCAGAGAGATGCAAATTAAAACCACCATGAGATACTACTTCATGCCAATTGGAGTGGCCCTGATAAATCAACCAAACAAGTGCTGGCGAGGGTGTGAGGAAAGGGAACCCTGGTTCACTGTTGGTGGAAATGCAGGCTGGTGCAGCCACTGTGGAAAACAGTATGGAATTTCCTCAGAAACTAAAAATGGAACTGCCTTTTGACCCAGCAATACCTCTTCTGGGAACATACCAAAGAATCCCAAAACACTAAAACAAAAGAATATATGCACCCCTATGTTCATAGTGTTATTTACAATAGCCAAGATTTGATAACAGCCTGAGTATGTCCATCAGGAAAATGAGTGGATAAAAAAGCCGTGACTACATTTACACGGTGGAATATTATGCAGCAGTAGAAAAGGAATTCTTAACTTTTACAACAACATGAATGGAACTGGAGACTGTTAGGTGAAGTGAAATAAGCCAGGCAATTAAAGACAAATACCATATGATCTCACATACAACTAGAATCGAAGGAACAGAATAAACTAATGAGCAAAACAGAATCAGAGGCACAGAAACAAGGAACAGACTGATGGCTCTGAGAGGGAAGGGGCAGCTTGGGCCTGGCTGAAAGGAGGTGGAGAGATTATACCGAACGTATGGGTCACCCGTGGACATGAACGACGGTGTGGGGGTTGACTGGGAAGGTGGGGGGTTGGGGCGAGGGGGCTACGGGGGGCAATTAGGACAACTGTAATAAAATAAACAAAAATTATAAAAAGATTAAAGAAACTACTACTTTAAAAAATTAGCAATTATGGTCGCCAGTTAAGGTCTCGATTCTCTAAAAATAATGACCTCATGACAAAAAAGTCACATGGACATCTTTGAAGTGTGTTTGAAAGAAGTTTTCATAATAGGATGTCAGTTACATTGGCCTTCCAAATTTTTATTAGTAAGCAAGTTATAGGCAGTTCTTGTTGAACGGGTTTGGAAATTCCTTGTAACTCAGCTCTTCAAAAGTATCAACTCATTTAATTGCATTTAGATTCATTCCCTTTCAAAAGCTGCTGAGAAAACAAATTAGTGCTCAGAACTGTTCACACTTGTAAATGCAATTAAAATTGAAAAGTCGGTTGGGAAACTCTGGGATCTCTGAAAATAGCAATTGTTTTTTCTCATATTCAGACTGATGAGGTGGAAAAAAAACAAAATCACTTCAAGAGTTTATAAAGTGCCATATTATTGGATACAAAGTAAGTGGGCTACTTAAATTCTTTTCTAGATGAAAAAGTAATTTGTTCAAGGATCCGAAGTAGTCAGTGTACTGTATTTTTTAATTTTTTGTGTCCTTTGCTACCACATGGGATATTTTAAACCAGGGGTGTCCAAACTTTTGGTATCTCTGGGCCACACTGGAAGAAGAAGAGAAGTGTTGGGCTACACATTAAATACATGAACACTAATGAAAACTGATTAACCCAAAAAAGGTTTTAAGTACATTTAAAATTTTGTGTTGGGCATGTGGCCCTCCGGCCACAGGTTGGACACTATGTTTATGTAACAGGCATTTTCAAACGGAACTTGAAAACTCAGTCAAGTTTTAAATTTCTAGTGAGCTAAAAGAAGGGGTAAAGATCTGGATGAATGAGCTACAGTTTACATAAAACAGCCCTTTAAAAATATTCAGTATGTGTAAATTTTCTATTACAATATGTAATTGAGTAGAAATTCCTAACTTTGCTTGGCAGATTGAATGATTCCACAGCAATGGCATCTCTGTATCAGTGCCACTGATCAGGTTTTCTAACAGATGGCCCATTAAACTCTACAGGAGTAAGTCCACTGGAAGATGCCTTTAATTAACCTCTGAGCAGCCTGGCAGAATTGTGCATCCTGGCTCCCTTGCTAGAATGGGCAAAAAAAATTCATTGCAGGAGTCCTTGAATGATAATTGGTAGTAAGTTTTGGTTTATTTGAATATAACTTTAATTCTTGTGTATTCATTTCACTCCTTTTCCTGGAGTACTCGCTATGTGCCAGGCAGTAACACTGAGGATGCGTGTAAAACAGACGCGGCCCTCTTTCTCACAGAACTTACTAACAGGAGCAAAAGGCCTGTGAAGAGGCCATTGGAAAATCTAGTGTGATAAGCTAATCAGTGGTTAGAAAATGTTTCTTAAAGAAAATGAGAACTACACAGAGATGATGGTGACCCAGATAGTGCAGTAGGAGTGGAAATGCAGTAAAGCAGGATTTGAGATTTTACAGGGGAGGGGAGGGGAGAGTCTGTTAAGATGGACAGCAGAACATCTCATCTTGGAAGGTGGGGAGGGAGCTGTCAAGGAGGGTGCCCAGGTTTCTTCCTTAAGCAGCTGGTGGTGCCAGACTCAGGAAGAAGATCAGGGTTTGGGTCTCGGCTAGGGACAATGAAGAAAGGAGTTTATTGAGGCAGGGTGAGTCTGAGAAGCCCGTGAGATGTCCAAGTAGAAATGTACACTGGATCAGAAGTCTTGCCTGGGACACTTTTGTTTGTTTGTTTGTTTGTTTCATTTTTAGGGGATCTTTCTCCTGAATGTCAGAATCTGAACTTCTAGTAGCATGTATTTTTTTTTCACAGTAAATTGAATTGTGTGGTTCTCTGATTTGCTGTTCATCTCCGCAGATCACTATGTACATATTATCATGTGCTTAGCCAGGTTCGTAGTTTTCATTTGGATATTTAAGTAAAAGTTTAAAGAAAAATTATTTCTGGAGGAAGAAAGTTGTATTACATGAATTACTAAGAAGCAACACTGAATAAAAAAATTTTAGAAGCTCACATTCTTCAAATAGACATCTATTACATTGGCCTGTTAAAGCTATGGGGTCATGGGGAAATTCATTGTTTTGTGTAATTTTTTAATACAATGTCTGAAGTTTCTAAATAAATTTTTAAAATTTAACAGCAACATTAATCACTTTTGTGTAGCCTAATTTTGAACCTTTTTATATGCTAAAGAATTTTTTACTTGAAGGAAAATCTTCTAATTTACTTTTTAGTTTCAAGTATCGAATAAATCATGGCTACAGGGATCAGCACTGTGGCAGTGGAATGAGAGACCGTTTACTGCGGGGTTGGGGGGGGGACTGGCTAGTCATCTGCTGGCAGTGAGACCTAGCCGTGCACAGCACATGAGAACGCTCTCTAGTAAACATTCTGAAGTTAGTGATGGTGTTCAGGATGTGTACTCACACGGCTTGTGAAGGACTGATCGAGAGCCCATTGGTTATTCACATCACTTTTATAGTCGGTTTACCGTTAAAGGGCAAATACTTCATTATCTGACCCTTAGTTAGAGTTTGGAGTTTGGTTAATAAAATTGTTATGACTTCAATTTTTAAAAC
>VMDR010010679.1:0-30217 GCA_007922815.1 Macrotus californicus | reverse complement strand
TACAGATATAGTGCCTCTAGAAAAATGAAAAGCTTATTAGACCTTACACACAAATATTTTATCATCATTTAATATAATCTGTAGCATTCACTGTAATATATTTTTATTACAAATTTATTCTTTAAATTGTCTCTTGGTCCCAATATTTTATCCAATAGCACATTGAAATTCAGAATCCTTTTGGTAGAAATGAAAATACAAAAATTCATTTGCTTCCTCTGCTGGAGAGATGGGTGTTCATTTAAAGAGACAATATGATTTTGAACTCTGGAAAGCAATATGTGTATTTTATTTCTTAAATCCAAGAAGTGGCTCAATAAGCAAACATAATGGCATCTAGAGATGGAAATAAGGCACATTTAGTAAGGTGCATTTTATTTTAAAGACAAATAAAAAATGCATTTTTGGAAAATGTTAACTTGAGAATGAAGATTTAAATGTTTGTTTCTAAAGTTCCCTGTAGTGCTTATTGTATAATTTTACTTCCTAGAATTACCTGTCTGTTTAAAAAGATGGAAAACCTATTTTGTGTTTCTTTATACACCGTGTGGGCTTTTGAGTATTATACTTTTATAACACCAATATCCAAGCACATAAAACAACAGATCTCACATGATTTTTAGCATTTGGAATTTCTTTTTTGTTTTTTTATCTTCACCCAAGGATATGTTTATTGATTTGAGAGTGAGGGAGAAAGAGAAACATCGATGTAAGAGAAACATGGATTGGTTGCTTCCCATACACGCGAGAACCGAGGACTGAACCTGCAAACTAGGTATGTACCCTGGCTGGGGATTGAACCTGCAAACTTTTGGTATACTGGATGATGCTCCAATCAACTAGGCCCCCCGGCCGGGGCTAGAATTTCTTTATTTTGCTTTTTCTCTTCAACTTTTTCCTTAGTTAATCTTTGATCACATATTCTATTGCAATTATTGTGAAAGTTTATTTAGAGAATCTGACATACTGTGTTATCAGTTTACAAATATCAAAACAATGATAATTTCTAACACTTGTTATGACCTAAATGCTAGGAATTCTGCTAAATTCTTTATATGAATAATCTCATTTAGTCATTTCTCAAATATATGAGGGTTGGTATTAAACTAGCTCCATTTTACCAAAAAGAAGAAATGGAGGTCTAATCAATAAGTGAATTGTCTGAGTGTGAATGCCTAGTAAGAGGCCAGGCCAGGATTTTCAACCAGGCTGCCTGACTCCAGACTGTGGCCTATGCATTTAACCATCGTAAGAACCTTTGAATGGTGTCTATAGTGAAATGTCACATGAAAATTATAAGACTGTTTTTAAACCAATAAAAGCTTGTATATGTTACCACCAAGCTGCCATTTCTTCCTGCCAGACAGGATATTAACGCAAGTTGCCCATGCAATCTAAGTTTGTCAGAGAGTTATTGTTCTCTCAGACTGGTGCAGGGAAGACAACCTGATTAGGATTTATGGGGAAATGCATTGCACGTTGGACTACCTGGTTCAGAACTTTGATTCTCCAGGTCAAAAGGTCAAAGTTTTCTCATTGTTAAAATGGATGTACCTCTTGCAGGGAAGTCATAACAATAAATTTGAAAAGATCTGTATGATGCACTGAGCCTTGCAACATGGAATAATATGCTCTATAAATACTCAGTCAAAAAACCTATCAGCCCAAAAGCCAACTTGAAGTGTAGTTTTACTCTTGTGAACCATATATGATAATGGAATAGAAAATTACCTAGAAAAAATATTTTATACTATTAGAAGTTTTAATTCAATACCCTAAAGCTGAAGAATTTTGAATTAGAGCGTTAACACCTGGTTTAATGATTTCAATACTGACTTCTCACCAATTTAAAGGAAGTATAATAATGCATCCTCTGCTTTTTAATGATACAGTATAGTCAAAATGTAATACAGGACCATTGAATCTATGGCTACTTGAATGAGTCAATAATTCTAAATATTGATACCTTAGCTGATGATGACTGCTGATTAATTGACTGATTTGACCAATTACATATCTGATTATGAATCACTCCTAGGCCTGCTATCTGAAATAAATACAACAGTATGGAAATTTCGATTGTGACTATGCAACACATAGTTTAAGAGACAGGAACTGCAATAGTTAAATTGATCAATTAGTTAATATAAACCATTTGAGGTTTATACCTCTAAATTATCTGGGTAACAAAAAAAATGCCCACTGAATTTTGTACACCATATCTATGTGTACATTCCTAAAAACATAAAACCAATTCCTCAACCAGAAAATAATAATTCTATTTCTAATACCACGATGTCTCCAACACAGGTTGATGACAATGCACAGAAAAATCTCTTTAAGAGAAATTGCACTATTGGTATGGATAGTCTTTCCAATGGACCAGAGGGCATCAGATGTGTCTGCCACATCACTTTGGGGAACTATTTTTGTTTGATACACAGTTCATAGAGACAAGCATAATTGGGAAAGGTGGACAATGGTAAGGGCTCTGCCATCTAGTAGTAAACAGAATTTTATACTCTATGCCTATAATTTCTTTTTTCCATTTGGTCAACGAGTATATATGATCCTTCCTCATGTTTTTTCTTTGTGGAGGCTATCATAAAATCATAGCATGATTAAGCTAGAAGAATGTAGACAATTTAAAAGTGATCCAATCTAAAAATATTCAATTCCTGCTCCTTATAATTCTTGGGTTATAAAGTGGGTGGTCAGATATTTGAGTATCTTTCCCCTACTTAGTAAGAAGAGATCAATTTATCCATTTTGTCTGTTTACTTGTCATGTAATGTTTCATGAAATAAAATGGTTTGAGTATCCTTGATCTTACTAAAATTATTCTCTTTTTAAACAGATGAGGAAAATGAAGACTTGAGATGTGAAATGACTTATTTCTACAAGGTATTATGGCCTAAATGTAAAAAAAAAAATACAAGCCAGACTTGGGTTTCCTGGCTTCCATACTTAGTAGTTTTGCCGTGTAACAAACGGCAACACACTTAATGGGTTAAAGCAACAAACAGCAACACACTTAATGGGTTAAAGCAACATGCACTCTTTCAAAGTGTCTGTGAGGCAAAAGTCCAGGAATAGCTTAGCTGGGCCATCAGCAAAGCTGCAATCAAGGTGCCATTCAAGGCTGCATTGTCATTTGGAGCCTCAACAGGAGGAAGATCTGCTTCCAAGTTCACTCCGGTTATGGCAAAATTTATTTCTTTATGGCCACGGGCTTCAGATCAGCTGGCTTTGAAAAAGCCAGCACCAGACAGAGAGCAACCCAGGCAAGGCAGGTGCTACATTCTCATGGAATCATATGCCTCCCATCACACTTCCCGTATTCCATTGATCAAAAGTACGTCACGGTTTCTGTCCACATTCAGGGAAAAGGATCACACAAAGGCCCCCAGGCCAAAGGTGGCATCATAGAGGCCATCTTAAAATCTGTTCACCAAAGTGCTGTATTATTTCAACTGTCAAAAGATTAGTAGGCAAGAAGGACACTGTTGTTGCTTTAAAATATGTTTATACATTTTTTTATATTCTCTTCTTTGAGTGCACGCCCTTGAACCTGGACTGGCTATAGTGGTTCATTTCTAACAAAGAGAATTTGGGGATGTGAAGGCGTTGTGACCGTCTCTGTGCTGTCTTTCTTGGATTACTCACTCTAAGGAAACCAGAGGCCATGTCACGAGGACATTCAAGCAGTCCTGCTGAACAGGTCTGTGTCAAAAGCCAGCCACGGGTGTCTGCCAACAACTAACTATGTGAGTATTGGCCTTCTGCTAACAACCACACGAGTCAGCAATTTCGGAGCAAGAGTCTCTGGCCCCAGTCAAGACATTAGATTTCTGCAGCCCTGATCAATATTCTCTCTCTAGAGAAGCTGAGCTAGACAACTCAGCTGAGCCACCCCCAAATTCCTAACCCACAAAAACGGTAACATCCATGAATCTTGTTACTCAGTAATAGGTAACTAATAGAGACACAAGGTCCTTATTGTCTGGTTTTACATTCATCAAGGAACCTCCCGATTGAAGGTTACAGCCACTTTGTTTCTGAGAGATTGCGTTTTATATTTTTAAAAATCCTCTAAGGGTTGTGTTTTATTTTCCCTCTTAGAGTGATACCAACTCAAGAGAGAAATGTACATTTCTGTTAGCATCTAAGAAGTCTTTGTCGAAAAAACAAAATGTACATGCCATGTCCTAAAGCTGTGATTAAAGGGGTCATTTCTCCTATGACAGGCTGTGCTTCATTTAACATTCAAATCTCAGAGCTGCCTTCAACCTTCTCCACTGCACATTAAAAGGACTGTATGTTGCAGATGGAACAGCACATTTTCTGCTGAGAAATGTTCCAAAGATAAAGTATGAAGGATGAGAACACTTGCTTGGTCTGATCCAGGTGAGTGAAGCCTCAGAGATGATGCTAATGAATTTGTGCAAAGGCTTGACTCAGAGAAAACAGCCAAAAGAGAAAACCTTCACAGGGAACTATCACCCTAACACACCAATACCTGCTGATAGAGAGCCTGTGGATCGGTCCTCCCCCTAGCTGTGAATTCAGGAGCAAAGCAGCACAAAAGTTCATCAGGTCGGATTGCTCCTCTTCATGGGACTACATAATCTAGTCCCACTGAAGAATTAAACCCTGTTTGTGAGGGCTGACGTTAAAAGGGCAATTCTTTCTGGTTTTCAAAAGAACTGGCTTTATAATTATGTGGTAGCCTTGTAGCAATTATTCCTCACTTCTTTGCTACTCTTATCCTTATTTTTCTTTTTATCTTTCATCATTCCACTTGTATAGTTAAGAGCTCATTAAGCCATGATAGAATATTTTCATTTTCCACTTCAAAAATTATCTTTGAATACTTTTGTCTCCCAAAACACATCTATTTCACAAATAGCCTTATTACTTTTCCTTGTTCCATTGGTCAAGTTGAAATTAACGAATATATATTCCACGGCGGAAGAAGCAAAATGCCTTTTAGTTTAATTTAATCCATATTAAATTGTGATATTTATGCCTTAAAGGGGTAGCTTTAACAAGACCTGAACTTAATTTATCAAGTATACTGGGGTAGGTACGTCACAGCATGGAGCCTGATGCATCAGAGTTGGACGTGTAATGAGATCCGTAGGTAAGCGCTCCGTGAAATTACTTGGGGCATAGGAGAATCCAGATGTAACAATTATACTTAGCAAAAAGAAGCAAATCTAGAGAGTGTGAAGCAATTAGTCAGATTTACAAGCTCAAAGTAGAGAAAGGAAAATTACTTAAGTTGAACTAAGAAGCATCCTAAATCATCATTACATTGTATTGATCTCCGTTGGAAGCGGCTGGCTAGAAATGCTTGGTTTATCTCTACCATTAAATATCTTCATAATGTTTGGCACCAAGAATATATCGCCTGGCACTTGGATTAGAGTAAATGATAAGCACATAGGCTTTTGCAATGGGGGCATGTCTTTTGGACGAGACTCTCAGAACATGTAGGACAGTCAATGCTGATCTGTATGCTAGCTGTATTTTTTTTAACATTCCTGCTAATACCCCAAAATCAAGGGTAAGTAAAACATTTAAAGAGGAGGAAGAAGAAGCGGACATGGCAGTGGTTCTAAGTGGGAAATAGGCTGCACTATTTTAACTGGTTTTATATCAAAACATGTCATTGTCCATTTACCTATTGAATCACCCTGAATATTTCTGACCAAGTTTATTTTCCAGAAAGGTTTAATATCCCTAAAAATAATATTGAATGTAAAAGATATCTTGAAATATGCATTGCTATGTTGATGTATCCCAGTAGAAAAACTGAAAAATATTTTTTACTAATTTGTATGAATGTACTTATAAAATATGAAACTGTTTATATTGGAGGTATCTGCCCTCTGTGATTAAAATTTTGGATTAGAGAGAAGAAAACAAAATCAGTCCTGTTTGCCAGTGAAATCCCTCCTTGAATCTGTCTTAGCACTATTTGAAAATTAACTACTCAAATGCCATCTGCATATTTTTAGCAATGAGCTAAAAATTAGAGATAGTCATTTTCCACAAAGAGACGAGCGGATCAATAGTTATTTTTATTAAGTTTTTTAATAAGCATTGATCTTGAAGTGTTAAGAGAAGAAAGAGTGAGGTAGTCTAATGATATCAGTAGACAGATGGGATGGTGTCTATGTGTTCACACACACTTTTGTTCTTTCAGATCTTATAGTTATCAGAATCGGTCAAGTATGTACTCATACACACAATGGCCAGAATGACTAAAACTGTAGACTCACTGAATTTCCCTTTGTGGAATTTACCATTGAAGTCATTCTATAAAAAAGGCAGTGTTTATTGGACCCTAACATGGGCCAGTCAAAGAACGACCTTCTCTAACATTTAGTTTAATTTAATCCATGTTAAATTGTGGATTTTACCTGGGAAACACCTGTCACCCACAAGAAATCCTAGAGTGAGGTCAGAATATTTACAGTTTCTGTTTTCCTTTCTAAATCATCACTTCAGGTTAAGTGTGTCCTCAAAAAAAATTGCTTCTACCCTCAAGGTAGCTTTTCTCAATGACTCCCTCCCTCTGACCTCTGGTGAGTACTCAGTCCCTTGTCTCCTACCCTTGGGGTCATCCCAGCTGAGAGTGACTGGGGCAACGCTGGCTCTGTGTCACATGCCTCCGCCTTCAGCAAGCTAACCCTTACATAGGGTTGTAAGTCTTTTGTCCATAATAAAAATGTCAAGTATTTTCTCACACTTTGTCTTTTGACTTTGATGGATTTTACTATGAATAAAAAGTTATTTTATTAAAAAAAGGAAAAATACATGTGCAGGGTTTCTACTCTTCTAGGATGAACAAACTTATTAATTCACTCTTAGATGAAAAGTTTCTCATTGTGGAATTTAAGTTTTTTATTTTAAATTGATGTCAGCATCAAGCCTCTGTTTCTGCTGCTAGCAAAATGGACTGGGTTACCCCACCTACCGCTGGGGAGTTGAACTCTAGACCCAGATCCTGCTGGCAAGGCAAAAAGGTGGTAAGTGCTTTTCAAGAATGAAATCCTTCTGATCGTGATGTGCTAATATCCAAGGTCAGTGCTTGGCAAAAAGGCAAAGTTTGTCTGTTTGTTTCTTCGTGGTTCATTTTGCACTTTTATTATTTTTTGGCAGGTAAATCTTTCCCTCTCTTTCTAACAGGTTCATTTTGCTTCAATCTTACTTTCATTGTGAGGCAAATGTGTTTATCTTAAAGCATAAATCTGCTAAGCAATGCATGGAAGGAGATACTCATTTTATTCCCATGCAAATTTGTCTTTTTGGCAAAACATACTTTGTTCTGTAATTTTGGCCATGTAAGCCAGGTATTCTATTCTTCCCAACTCTAGCGTGGAGATAGATTCACATGTTCTCTACAGTAAATGTTCATATAGAGTTCACTGAGCACTTTGGAACCTTAAAAGTGCTTTCATGTTTTATATTGTTAATTTTAACTGTGTAAAATAGACATTATTAAGTGGCTTTGTTGCTATTGTGTAGATGAAGAAACTGAAAATCAAAAATTCTAAGTGATTAACACGGAATATAGTAGCTGGAAACCAAGTGTTTGGCCTTGTGGCTCTTCGATTTTTCTGCTAAATCACCGTGCCTCTTTAATTATAACTCAGCTAAACAGAAACTGACTGTTTATGTCAGAGCAGTCGGGGCTATGCTGTCATTTATATTAATTCTGACATGTCAAATCATAGGGTGGTTTGATTTTTTTGTACTAACAATTGTAGTGGATTATAAGAGAGATGAACTTGTAATTCCAGCTTTAGCTCTCACACAGTAATTGATATCTGTTAACTCATGGGCAGGGATATTTGCTTAGAATTATTTATCTGGTGAAAGAGTTTGTCCTGGACCACGCTAGCCAGTATCAGGCAATGTGCAATGACTGGACTTGAATGCATCAGAATTTTGTAGTTGGGTTTTGATCTAAACAAAAATAATGATGCAAAAACAGTTGAACTGTTTCCTGCCCTGCTGATGAATTATTCTACTCCCAAGAATCTAAGTTCAAAGCCAGGAGAAATATTTCTCTCAAAGACAAGCATGTGGATCTAAGTTATTTCTTGTCAAACTTTCATAGTATAGATATTGATCAGCAAAAATGGAATTGCCATTCACCGAACAACTAACTGTATATACTTGTTTCTTTATAAAATCAGATCCTTCAAGCCTGTCAAATCTGTGAAATCTATATTATGTCTCCTCATAGCCCAAAGATCAAATCTCTATAATGACAGAACTTGAATTTGAATAAAGTGATCTCGAACCAAAATGTATGCCTTTTCTATTCTCCCAAACAGCCCTCCTTCAAAAACCAAGTGTCTACAATTTCTATAATCTCTCTATGTTTGTATTGCATTTGAGCAAATCTTATCCTAAACAGATAATCAATTCATAAGTAAATTGGGTGACATTTTTATTTGACTGAATACATAGAAGAGTTTAAGAAAAAAAGGTATACAATGTAGAGTTAAAATGTTTGTTAACTTTTATTTTTGATAGTGTCAGACTATCTTACATAATTACAGATAATTTATAGCCCCTGCTTAATATCAGTTTGATTTGGAGGCAAGGCATGCTCTGATACTCTGCCGCAGCTGTCTTTAGAGAATAAAAACACATTTTGCACAGGGGAAGAGCTCAGCATGGTTAGTGACGATTCACCAGCATTAATCTTAGAAGGTCTTGACCTGTGTAGTTACATGTGAAATAAACAGATTTAGTATTCAAAAGACGTGTGTGCTCTCCTTATAAATGTAAATTTTCATTACCAGGGCACATGAGAGAAAGATTGCTTAATACTATAATTTAAAAATATACATAGATTTATTTTTCCATTAAAAAATCTTTATGATTAATTGCATGCAACACCCCCAAGAGAATCTCAGTACTTTGCTTCAGCATACAAAGTTTCTGTTGAAAAAAGTTATAACTCATTAAGGATTCCTTTGAAATCTTATTTTGCATATTGAATCCTGTTTGGTAAACTGTAGTTTTGGTTGTAGTGAAATGATTTTGTTTGGAGTAGGCTGTTGGTCATGCTGAAGGACTGTAACAAATCAGTTCCATAAATATTTTTTTGACTGTATGTCACTATAGTAGCTCAAGGCCATTTAAAAGCAGCTAAGCCTTTGCTTTCCCTAAAGGAAGAAGTGTTGGATTCATAAGAACAGGTAGAAAAAAACAAGTTTATGCTTTTTCTTAGTATTTTACTTAAAGTTTAACCTTCTGTTTGCCTCTGGATCTGCACAAAAACAAATATATTTGAAAGGAATTAACTGTCACACAATGTGTGGGTCTCAGTTTTCTTTAAGGGAACAGAAAACGGCTATCGCCTCAACAATATTTCAGTTTGAGGATAATGTGTTTCCTGGTTTCCACCCTATCAGGTTGTCACCTTGGTCTCCAGGGAGATGAGAAGAGATTGCTTATTGGACATATTTTGACTAAAGCAAGTTCTGAAACCAAGATTCATATTATTCATTTAACTGAGTACTGATATCCATAGGTTTGCCAAGGGTCAGACTACAATCCATTTTCTTAAAAAACTTAATAATGCTTCTCATTTACAAACAAAGTTGAGTTCTGTACAAAATAAAGAGAGACAAGGGAGACGTGAGGAATATTTGACTCTGAAACAATTTTTTTTTAATATTAAAGCAGATAGAATCAGGCTTTAAATGGGTGTAAATTTTTTTTAACCCATTTATTTTTAGAGATATTGGAAAATGTATGATTATCAACACCATTTTTCTGGCCACAGATGAAAAGCAAAAATCATGTCACTGGCTTATGTATTTACTGTACTTGTATCATTATTTCAGAGAGTACTCTTCCTATGTATAAAAAAGTTTGCTGTGTAATGTGGACAGCAGCCTCATGCATCTCGTGTCTCTCCAACCCATTATTTTCCCTTGATTGTAATTTAATTGTGTGTTGTTTTGTACGGAAACATGTTGCACAGGCTTGTAGGCTGAGAGCAACAGGCTGAACCATACAGCCTCGGTGTGCACTGTGCTATGTGCTATTCCACCCAGGTTTGTGCAGGTGTGCTCTGTGATGCTCACACAGCAACAAAATCACCTAACAACACATTTTGCAGGACTTGTCCCCATTGCTAAGCAGCACATGACTATATTTTCACTGAAAGACCTCTTCTCTTTGTCTGGTCTCTCCCCAGGTGGCTGTCTAATGGGAGTGATACTACTTGATGGCACAGGATTCCGTTTAGTCTCCATCTCTTCACCCCCAGAGCAGCCTTAAGATCAAAAGAGGGCTCAGTTACCTGCCTAGTCTCTAGCCTCCATCTACACTTGGGGAGTAGCTGAACTTAATCTCCTGGAGACACCTGGAGCTTAGTGGCATTTAAAGATACATTGGGACATGAGTAGCTTTGATCATCTCTGCTTTATCATCTTTTTCTTTTCCCATTGTTAAAGGATACATTTACAAAAAAGCCAAATCCTGACCGCCATAAAAAATGTAAAATGAACACATGTCAAGGATTTTATTTAACTCATGAATTTATGAGGTAACCAGTTAAGTGTTACATCCACTTCAAAAGATAATTCAAAGAGCAGAAAACATATAGGCCATGCAATGATTTTACAGTTTGAAGCAACACCAACTCTTTTCCACAGGGATAGGTATGGGAAAGAGAAATAAACTCCTTCTCCATCAGACAGAATTTATTTGCATGCTAATGGGCAAGTTATTTGCAGCGCTATCAGTTTCCTACAACTTAGAGTTGTAAAATAGCTCAAAGGACTGTTTGAAAGAGTGCAAATCCCTTAGATTCAGAACTTTGAAAGATGCTCTTTAGACCAGAGGATGACAAACATTTTTTTGTAAAGAATGAGAGAATAATGGTTGTTGTCACTTACTCTTCTTGTTATTCTTTTTTCTTAAAACCTTTAAAAAATGTAAACATCAATCAAATCTCAAATGTACACTCCTTGGCTGGCGTGGCTCAGCGGGTTGGGTGTCATCTCGCAAAGTGAAAGGTTGGTGACTTGATTCCCAGGCCTCGTCCCAGGTGGGGGCATGCGCAAGAGGCAATTGATTAATGTTTCTCTCACAGGATTCTCTCCTACTTTTTCTCCCTAACCTCACCTTTCTTTAAAATAAATAAGTAAATAATCTTGAAACCCCCCACCAAAAACCAAAACTCAAATGTAGAAAAATAGGCCCCTGGCCAGATTTGGTCCCTGGACCCTGGTGCTCCTGACTCGTGGTCTCAATATGTGTAGTTTACGATCAAAGTCACCCAATAGCCTTTTTGGCTCGTTTCAGTTTTTCACAATTTTTTCTGTTGAAATTTGGACCAATCCTTTGTTGCTGAGTAATTCTTCCAAGATGCTCATTTGGTTAAAGCCTTTTCCTTATCAAACAATTGCGATGGATCCTTGCAGGGTTAGTTCGGGGCGGACTTCTCGGACCTGGCATGCGGGCCCACTACTCGCTCATTTGACTCCTGCAGCTTTATTCCTGTTTCTCCCCTTGTATGAACCATTCACTCTGATGTAAGTATGCCCAGCTTTCTCACTTCTGTATATTTTCATATGTTTTAACCATTACTTGAAATTCTTTTCTCCTTTTGGAATCAGAGCCTGCTTTACAAGGCCAATTTCAGAGGCTGTTGGCCCATTGATGCCCTCCCTGATCTTCATCTAGGGAGGATGCTCTTCTTTGTGCCTCCTTAACATTAGCATCCTTAGTTATATCTTTCTACTCCTCCCTCTAGTAACTCATCTTTACCTATATATTAGTCCCTGTCTTAGTTTGTTTTGCTATAACAAAAGCACCATGACTGCTGGCTTTATAAACAACAAACGTTTATTTCTTACTGTTGTGGAGGCTGATTTCGTGTCAGCAAAGGACTTGCTTTCTGATTTATGGAAGTCCGACTTTTCACCATAATCTCACCTGGTGGAAGGGGCAAGAGCATCTTATGTGGTCTCTTTCATCAGGGCACTGATCCCATTCATGAGGGCTCTACCCTCACAATGTAGTCACCTCCCAAAGGCCCACCTCCAAATGCCATTACATTGGAGATTGAGTTTCAACATATGGATGTTAGGAGTATACACACATGGTTTATGGCACTTCCCATTGGATACTGGATTTTTTTCTTACGTATCTCATCTAGGTCTTTCAAAGATTAGGTGCTCAGTAAAGTTTTGCTGTTGTGTCGCTTATTTCTTTTTTTTTCTGCATAATTTTTAACTTGCTAAAAAAGCACGTGTTATTCACTCACTAAAAATAACTTCAAAGTGTTTGTTTCCTTTATAAAATTAGCCAGGCTAATAGCTATGGGAATTTGCTTAACATTCTTATATTACTTAGCTATTGCTGCATATCCAATTACCCCTCAAATTTATTAGCTTAAAATGAAAAACAAATGTATGACTTAGTGGCTTCTGGGCATGAGATGTCTGCTTGTGGCTTAGCTGAAGTCTGGCTCATGGTCCCCCACAGTGCTACAATGAAGCTAATACCTGGACTGTAGTCACCTACAGGTTCACCTGGGAAAAGACCCCCTTCTAACCTCACTCAGGTGAGTTTGGTAAGCTTCAGTTTCCTTTGGGTCGTTGTACTGAGAGCCTGTGTTCTCACTGGTTATTGGTTAGAGGTCTTCCTCCATTTCCGTGGCTTCTCCACAGGGAGCTCATAACATGGCACCTTGCTTCATTAGAGTGAGTGAGCAAGTGAGAAGAGACAGAGGAGGGAGGGAGGGAGGGAGGGGGAGAGAGAGAGAGAGAGAGAAAGAGAGATCAGGTTTTACAACCTACCTAATCTCAGAAGTCACATTCCATTACTTTTGCTGTAGTCTCTTTGTTAAGGGCAAGTCTCCAGGTCCTTCCCACAGTCAAAAGAAGAGAATACACAAGGTGTGGGTATATACCAGGAGGTGGGAGCCCTGGTGGTCATTTGAGGGTCTGCTTGCTCCAATTCTCTTTGCTTTCAGTTTTCAGACCCCTCAGATGGTGGTGAGAATGTTGAATCTACCAGATTCAGAGAATTACAAGATGAAAATGCTTTTATACATTCAAGATGTTGTGGAATGTTAAAAGTGGTCTCTAAATATAAGATCATGGGAAACCTTTTTTTGTTGAATAAAGGAGAGATTATTAGATGGATTATACTTATGGAAAACGGCAGAATTAATCTCTGACAAAAATGGAAGTTTACTAAAAATGAAAATTTTGTTTGCTTATGCATTTCCCCCTTTATTATCTAAGGTTCTGGCTTTGGAAATTCAGATTTTTTTCTCTTGTCTCACTTTGATGTTGCATATTTAAAACAGATATACTTGCTTCTTAAAAGAGCATTTGGAAAGCGAAGGTAATTTTAGAACAAAGCAAAGGTTCTCAGGCATCCCTGGAGGTCTCCAATTTTGGAAGATCTCTTCCTTAGCAATTTGAAAGTGACTATTTAATATATATATATGTTAGGATGCTGAGAGATGATCTTTGAAGTGTCTGGTTAATCCAGTTTAATCACTATTGTTTACACTCAGGGCTACAAAAATTATTGCGACTGCAGTATGTCATTATTCCAGTAGGTGGCAGAAGCATACTATGCACCAAATTGGAATAAGTTAAAAAAAACCTGTATATTGAAGGCATCAACAGAGGTCTCAACAAGTTTTAAAAATCTGCCTTTGTTGTGTTTGGGACACCATGAATGTAAAGGGAATTGTAGCATTCCATCACAGACACCTCTGATTCAGACAGGAATTGCTGATATTCTACAGAATTAAAAGAAAATAGTTCACAGGAACGAGTGATCTCATGCAGAATTAAGTCATGCCTGTGTGTAGCCAATTCAATCAGCCTTTTTTCCTTCTTCTTTTTTAAAAAACAACCTGGGTATAATATGGAAATTATTTTAATTAAAAGGAAGGCACATGGCACTTTGCAATTACAAACCATGAAGATCAGTTATTTAGATAGCGGTGTTCTGCAATGGGAATTAAAAGACACGCTGTTTTTCAGTTATGTGATACCAGTATTTTTCAAAGGATGTACCCGTTATTGCACCTATTGTAATTTAGAAAGCATACATGCTTAACAATTCTGTCGCAGTTTTTGTCTGTTTATATTCTGGCAAAATTTGACAATACTGTAATTTAAACCAAGACCATTATTTCAGTGATGTGGTCGCAGCCACTGAGGAACAGAATAGTGAAATTTACATACATGCAAAATAAACATAAATTAGGCAAAATCCAGAGAAGTTTTCTGGCAGTGATGCTGTCATGGAAAGGATGCACACAGCCAAAATTCAGCAAGGCCAAGAGTGGTTTTCTTCTTGTTTCCATTATATATAAAATGAGATACGTGCTCTCAAGAAAGGAGAGAAGGAAATAGAAATCTTCACAATACATATTGATGATAATGCCCATTGCTTTCTTGGTTCTTTTGGCTTCGGCAGAGCATTATGTCCAGTCCCTCCAGGGAAGCTCCTTCCCTTACGGAGGGGCTCTCCTAGGGACAGGCCGCCTCTATCCAGGTAGATATCAGGAAATTTGCTGGTGATGCTTTGCAGCGGGAAGATTGGCAGAATTTTAGCTGGATCTAACCTAGGTTGTCAAATCTGAGAGCCGCAGCAGTCACAGAAAGGTAAGAGCACACTGAGGATCATAGCCGGGGAATTAGAGCAAGACTGGCTGAGCTGTGAGATTGATTTGGGCAGTTCAGGAATTAGTTTTTGAATAGAGGCTATCGGCCTGGCTACTTCTGCAGTGTGGTGTTTTGAAAGACTTTCTGTTTAAAGAAGCTAGCTAAAAGGAGTGCAGTGCATCGATGCCTTCAGGGATTGTCAATCTACAAAGTCCTCACTGACTGTTTCCTGAGTTCTGCTGATAGTTCAGACCCAATTATATTGCTTAATACATTATCTTACATATGCTTACAGTAAAGCTTTGCTGGCATTTTCTATCCACTGTAGACTTCTTTCAAGGCAACCCGCTTGACTGGACGTTTTATTATCTCAAAGTGCTTGGTTTTGCAGTAGAGTTTTAGCGAATTTACTGTCTTCTCTTCCTCATTAGTTAAAACTTGAATCTATTTTTAGCACTAATCCTTGGAGTACCTGATTGTTTCCCTTCTCCAGAAGAAATGTTGATTTGCCTTACCACATTTTTTCACATGTCGATGATGTTTATGTATCCATTTTAAAATCCCATAGAGTTTTTTTAAATGCCATGAAACTAGTTTTAATCAAGGCTTTGATAACATAAATTAAGTATGAATACCTATCTATTTCTTTTTTACGTTACGCATATTTTCCTTCAATGTAGGAACTGTATTAAATCAATTTTGCAAATGCATCATTGTTTATCTCAACACAAATTAGCTTAAAATAAAGATAGGTTGAGAATTAGGATCTTGAAAATTTCAGCAGAAGGAAAAATCGGGTCTAAAGAACTTAAGACCTTGGAGAGAAAATGGCATTAGAGAACTTACCTCTGAGGGTTTTCACATCTGACATTATTAGAAAAGACAGATGTATTATTAATTTTGATTTACTACATTTGCTATGAAGGAGAGCATTAGGGTCTCTATCCATGTCAGCTTCAGTGAAATATTTATGTTTTCTTGGTTGAAGACAGCTGTTAGGCAGAGAAGCCCTTTGATGCTTGCTTCTGTGTCCTGGCCTCAATCTAACGGTACATACTTTTTTGATTTCGTTACTTAGAGCTGCTGACAATAGGGCTCTGATACCGGTTCCCGCCTTCATTTCCTTTCATCCCTTTTCTCATTTCTCGAGTGACACCATCACTTGGAAATTTGACTTTTAAAAAGCCCTGTGTGACTTTTTTAAAGAAAAACGTACTAAGGTATGTTTCATCTCCTCCTGATTCCCAAGGTTTTATGGTCTCAGCTCTGTTTTACATCAAAACATATGCCCTCAACTCATCTTACTACGAATGCCTTAGCTTCCTCCTATCTGATCGACACAAACAACACCGACATGTAAGTGCAGAGCATAGCTTTCTCCAGAGTCTTACCCTCATTTGTTTCTAAAGGATTTGCTTAAACACACACACACACACACACACACACACACACACACATACACACACACATTATTTCTCTGCTCCTCGTTTTAGTTTTCAATTTCTGAACACCAAGCCTCTCTTTTTTCTTATTATCTCCACCAGTTTCATTCAACTAACTATTTTACAAGTATTTACCAAATACACTGTGAGTATAGTAGTGAACACAGCTGATATAATCCATATCCTCATCGAACTTCTGGAGTCAAAGACAAGATAGACATTACAGACGTGGATAAAATGCCAGGAGAGTTATGGATTATCTGTGAGAACAGGACCTACTCTCAGAGGACCACAGGAGACATCTCTTTCAATTATCAGGGAAGCATTACAATAAACTTCAAACATAGTGTGTCAAACACGCACTATTATGCTCAGAGTTTCAGTGAGTCAAGCATTCATGCAGGAAATGGGGTTGACCAGTCTCTTCCCCTTGATATTTGGGGCTCAGCTAGAGGACTCAGAGCACAGAGGCTGGGACCATTTGAAGAGCATTCATTCACATGTCTGATATTTGATGCTCTGCTGGTTGCTGGCTAAGATCTTAGCTAGAATTGCTGGCCAGAATGCCTGCATAAGGCCTCTGCATATTCTTGGGGTTCCTTACATCACTGCATGAGTTCCAAAGGCAAGTATCCCAAGAAAGAGGCAAGTAGAAGATGCATCCCTTTTTTGACCTAGTCCCATGTATCATATAGCATCACTTCTGCTATACTTTATTGGTTGGAGAAGTCACAAGTCAGCCAAGGCTCAAGGTTCAAGGTTCAATACACTCTAGTTCTTGAAGAACAGGGGACAAGGTTCTGGGGAAGCACATCAGACAATAAAGATGGCTATGCTGTGGTCATGGTTGGAAAAATACCACCTGACAGTATCTTTGAGAAAGTGATTTTTAAGTTGATGCAGTTTGAAGGGGAATAATTTGAAAAGGCATTGTAGTCAGAGGAAGCAGTCTGAGCAAAGATCTTGAGATGAGGCAAACAAGTGGCTTAACTGAAGAAATGAGATCTACTTTGACTGGGTCATAGATAGTGAAGAGGTGTCAAGGGGAGATAAATCTAGACACACAAAGCCTTGAGGGCCTTGGCGAAGAGTTCAGACTTCAAGCAAGGCCTTCTAGATCTGGTTAAAGACACACAAACCTCATTGTAAAGCAATGGCAGACCATGGACAGATGACAATTTGAGAATGACATGCTCAGATTTGGTTTGTTTGTTTTTTTTAGATTTTATTTATTTATTTTTAGAGACGGGGAGGGAGAGAGAAAGAGAAGGAAACATCAATGTGTGGTTGCCTCTCATGCAACCCCCACTGGGGGACCTGACCCATAATGCAGGCATGTGCCCTGACTGGGAATAGAACCAATGACCCTCTGGCTTGCAGGCCGGTGCTCAATCCACTAAGCCACACCAGCCAGCGCGAGATTTGCGATTATAGATACCATGCTGCCGGACTGCGAGATACAAGCATAAGCATTGGGATCAGTTAAGTGACAACTACAGTGATCCAGGTAAGAAATAAAGTGACTTGGACTACAGCGGTAGCCATGGAGATGGAGTCAAGGAGAAAGATCTGAGATAGAATTCATTGGAATGGGTATGATTGGGAAATGGTTTGCCTAGAGGGAAAGAAGGGGGTCAGATTTGAGAATAGTTTCTAAGTGTTTTGCTTAGGAAGCTGTATATATGGAAAGACTTGAGTTTCAGGAATAGGTTTTGTGGGGAGAAGATCATGAGTTATGTCTTAGAGATTCCAAGTGTTTTGAGAGCTGTACCAAGATGCCCAATGGTAAGTGGGTCACATGGGCCTGGAACTCAGGGGGAATGAAGTACACCTTTGTGAATCTTCAGTGTGTAGGTGGTACCTGCAGCCATGGATTAGACCAGAACTGGGTATCGATAAAAAGGAAAGCATTTTCACAAATTAGGTTATTAAAGAATAAGCAGAATTTCCTCGGGCAGCAAAAGAAAAGTGGCTTGGGAAAAGAAATTTGACTTTTCTTACATTTTAAACTCCTCAGGGTAGGGGTCATGTCCTTATAGGATGGACTGAAATACAATTAAAGGTAAAATTTTGGACATGGTTTGGCTGTGAAGATTCGCTTTGCAGGGACCATTTTCTACAGCACATGAGAAAATTCATAGTCTTAAGGCTGGAAAATACTAATTTATTCAACAGTGAAAGATAATGTTTTAAATTGGAAAGAATGCTGTTGTTTCACATAGGCTCAGTTTTATGTATTGTAAAATAAAAAGATGCACTCTAGACAGTAAAAAGTAATATATTTAGAGTAAAGATGAACAATGAGAACTGTTTATACAAATTTGTGAGACTGGATTCTGAAATTATGGTCAGTGGAACTCTATAGAGTCATACATTTTCCAAGGAAGGCAATATTTCCTACAGTCTGCAATACAGAAGGGGGGTTTTGAGAAGAATGTGTGTGCCTTTGAAGCCCTTCTCCATCCCTTGGACTATGCAAAGGTGGGCAGATTGGGGAAGTTGTGGCACTGCGTCACCCCGCTATGGGGGTTGCTGTGGCTGGTCACATTTGACCAGCTAGCTGGTGGAGGTGGTGTGGGCATCTTCACTGAAATCTGGAAAAATTCGATGGCCACCTGGATGTGTCTAACTAACGTGTTGTGACCCTTAGGGATCTGAGAATATCACCAATGGAATTATACTTCTGTTAATATGTGTTGTTTCCTGACTCTTCATGTTTTATTTCCAAGTAGCTGATTATTTTGAAAAGAATGGAATAATTACAAATAATAACCCTGTTAATAAAGGAATTTTGCTCCCCAGGACCCCAGAACATTGCATTTTCTTAGCAGAAAGTGACTGAGTATTTTTTTCCAATTTACATCAGTTTAAGAGAAATTCTGAAGTTAGAACTTACACCTGCAGTAATTATTTACAAATTCCAGTACTAGGAAATTGGAAATGGAAAGTTGATTTTCTATAGTGTTCATTCATTCATTTGTTTAACATATATTGAATACCTGTTGGACTACCTGCAGTGGTCCTAGGCTCTTGAACTCTGAGCAAGGAGCACAGTAGCTGACATTAAGGAGCACACAGTGAAAGAAAGAAGAGTCTGGAACTGCCCGCTCGCAGTTCAGGGTGTTATGAGAGTGCAAATGACCATTCCTTGAATCAGAAGCTTTTCCCGTTGCCCCTGGTCTGCAGGAAGTCAACTTGAACTGAATTCCACACGACAATAGGTATTACTGTCCATAGAGTTTTCTCTTTTCATATTAAAAATATCTCAGAAAGGAGTAACATGGTTCCACAGTGTGAATGAGCTAATACTTCACCGTCCTGTAAGCTAGGTAGGACCTAGGACAGTGGGACACTGTGTATAGAGTGTGTGAAGGCATCTGAGACAGGTATCAGCACAGGCAGAATTTTCCCTGCTAGATCTACACTGTGTCGGATATTGTGCTTAGTGCGTGAATGGGATTCATCGTGAGTGCTTCTGCAAACCATGACTGAGTGCCTGAACCAGGAGGACCCCCTACTGCAGAGTGCTAGGTTCTGGGCCTGGGGAAGTGGCCCACGAGTTTGCATTTTTAGCCATTTTCTAGGTAATGCTGATGCTGATGCTTCTGGTCCCTGAACCACACTTTTGAGAACCACTGCATTCGGTATATCCTTGTCTTCCATGAGTTTACAGATAGGAGGGTAAGACATGTTAATAAACAGGTAATAACAATACAGTGTAATCGTTAGCATAAAGAGAAGTAAAGATTTGAGCTATGTTATTCAGATCATCAACAATCAGTTTTATGTCAAATAGTGACTTAGTGATCAGTAGACAGGCAAATTGAAGCAAATGTGTGAGGGAATTCTTAAGATACTTTGTTCCCCAAAGCCCAACAGTCTAAACCTTTGCTTGAGGAAGAAAAGGTGACAATGTTGCCTTGATTGCTTGTCTGTGCTGATCAGTTGCACCAGCTGAATGCTTGAACTCACCACATCTTTGTAGATTTAACCTCCCATCATTTGGGAACTACTTTTCTCCCCAGTGTGATGGGATTAGTAGAGTCTGTGTGTGTGCTTTTCGACAGCCATATAAAAGTGCATTTCTATGTTTCAGTTTCATCTTTCTTTCTCTTATGCAGAGTTGCAAATATAATGAATTATGTCTGAGCCAAAAATAAAAGTTCTTTCCTTCTTTTTCTGCAAGTTTTATCTTCTGCCCCAATTTAAGCACTATGAACTGAGAGATTATCTTACATATGAAAATAATAGCCAAACCCTAAACTCTTGAAGATAGATTTTGTTAGTGCAAAATAACAATGTGAATAGTCTTTAATCATTTTGCTTGAACTTTCAGAGGGGGAAAAAGTTAATTCTTTCAAGTTTCACTTTGGTGAGAGACAGAAGTGCAGATTCGAACAGTGTAGGCGTCCCTCTCAGGTGTCATGTATTTAGAATTGTCCCAAAGTAGAGAACAGTGCTTTCTCAAAGCATCTTTTGAAAACCAAGGAATGCTGCTTTGCCTCATATTTCTATCTTCTGAGTTGCTTTAATATAATTTTCTTGTCCCCCTGGACTCTTTCATGCTCTCCCCAACCCCCTGTCTCTTTGTTTTCTGCTACACAATTCTTGCAGGGAAAATAGGAGTTCCTTGTCAGGTAATAAATACCTCAGGATGGTTTATGAGATCTAATCTGGTACCTTTCTTATCTCCTTTTCCTCTTCCATAGCCCAGGTTCTGATCTACTTTTTCACTGTATATTCCCTGCGGTTTAGTTCTCTTCTTCAAGACACTGTAGAATAGAACAGGCTTCCTAATCTCAATTTCTTTTTAAAAATGTACTTAACTTCCTTTATATTCTTAAAGAATTTACTCTTACTAAGTATAAGAAGACATCTATAATGAGTTAAGGAAATTCACAAGTGAGGATGTTATAAAGTCACAAGACGTCTTAGTGTGTCCTCTTGGGAGCTATGTCTGGGTTCACGGTGTGAACTAGTTTACATTTTATATGGCTTTTCCCTGACTCTTTGATGCATTTGACTCCTGGACTACCTAAGTCCCTGATTCCTCTGGGAATCTCTAACGTGTTTTTCCCATAGGACATATTACCAAACCTTCTCCCCCTACTATTGAGGCAGCCTTGTTCCTGGCCCCTTCTTTCTCCTAATGATAAACTTACATGCATTTACACTAGTGTGCGCCCTTTGCTGTCCACTGATGACACTCAGCAAGGTCACCTAGGACTAGAGCAATGACTAAACGTTTTCCTGACTAAAATTTAATGTAGTGCAATAAGGAATGTCTGCATTTACTTTATATTCTGAAACCTCGTCCCCCTAAGTTTTTTTTCAGTCATCTGATCTAGATCCTACCAGGTCACAGTTCATAAATTAATTATTATTAATCCCCAATGTATTCTAAAAATAACATCCTAGCCCTTCCAGCCTTTCCCCTCCCTTATCTGAAAAACATTCTGTTTCTCAAAACGATCGACAAACTCGTATTTTGAGAATCTCTATCTTTCTCCTGTGTCCTTGACACCAATTTCTATGCTAGGCAGGGATTATTTGTTGCATGAGACTGAACCTTGCTCAAGATTCCTTAAACAAAAGGGAGTTTTATTTTAAAGGTTTGAATAAATATAGTATAGTCGGGTCTTATGAGAACTGTCTCAGGAATAAAGGCTTCTGTTTGGAACCAGGTTTGTTCTTTCTGTGTCCTCTCGGCACAACGGTCTCCTTTAGGCCTTTGCTCATCAGCCCGGCCTGCTTGACTCTCCACAAGTGTCACTCGGCTCTGCCTTTTCGCTGGGCTCCCCGTAGCTCATTGATTCCACATCTCAGTGTCTCTTTGATTAAACTCAAGAAATGGGTAGGAGTTCCTGGTCCATCCACTGTCCTTTCTGGTGAAGCTGCATTAGAAAGTCTGCCAAACTTTCACTTATTAAAAAGATCTCATCATATTTATAATTTTTTTATCAGAACCACCCCTACAAAAATTAGATTTAGGGGAAGCCACTTTTAAAAACCAATTAAAATTCTGCCTGCAATTGTCATCTGAAAAGTTTGAAAACTATCTGAAAAGTAGAACCCTGATAAAATACATAAATAAATGTACATTTTTAATACAGAGCAAAAAGTGCTTCGACACTGGCAACCTCTATTTTTACATCCAGAAAGAATTCAAATGCTCAGTTGAAGAAGAAGCCTTCATGCTGAGGAAATCTGCATGTTAATGGAATCGTGAAAAAAACCTATGTTAGTGCAGGACATCTGCCAACCAAACCGATAGTCAATGATGATCAGTAACCTTAAATAAAGAACAGACAAAGCAAATTTTGTAGTAGTTGCCTTTAAAAAGCAAGCTTGAACTACAACTTTATCTTATTGGTGGAAAAGTTCTGCAAATGCCATTATCTGAGGTCAAAAAGGTGAGGACCTCCTGATGATATCAGAGTCTTTATAAGAAGAGACATCAGAGAGCTTGCTGATTCTCTCTGGCCTTGTGTGGGCACAAAGAAGTAGTTAGTGAGCACACAGTGAGAAGAGCGCCCCCTGTGTACAAAGGAGGAAGAGAGCTTTCTCCAGGTCCCAAATTGGCCAGTACTTTCACCTTGGACCTTCCAGACTCCAGGGAATGCATGTCTGCTGCTCAAGCGCCGAGGTGATGGTATTTTGTTTCCGCAGACTGAGCCGATCAAGATATTACCATTTTAACTTTGGCAGCTATCTTCTTTTACAAGGAATACTCAACTGAACAGCATTAATATATTCATCTAAACTAATTTCCAGAACAATAGTCTCTCCCTTAATTCAAATAGATTTGAATAGAAGACAACATGTCCCAAGAAATTCTTGATCTATGGTAGAGAAGAAAGCAAGACCACTTTCTGGTACCTCTTGGGGTAAGCTTGGATGCAGAGTGAAGTGATTCAGGAATTTAGTCTCCCCCAAATCTAGTTACGTGGTTCTGAGGTCAAGATCTGTCCACAGTAAGCCCTGCCAAGGTTAGTTAGTTCGGATATTTTCAGACGTCATTCATGATGCAAGTTTCACACTTGGACTTGCTATCCCAAGGTGGGGATCAGCACACATTTTCTGTACAGGACCACACAGGACTCTTAAGCAGTTAATCAACTCCACCCATGCTACTGCCATAGAAAATATGCAAATGAATGGGCGTGGCTATGTTATAATTAAACTTTCTTTGTAAAAAAAAACTGTCCCAATCCACAGGCAAGATTTGGCTCACTGGCCATAGATGACTGAACTTTAAAAAAAAAAATCTTTTTTTCTATCCCTTCTGGAGGTAAGACTTGCTTTTCCTGTGGCAGTGCTTGCTGCTCTCTTTCCAATATCCCTTAGAATTTGGGGTCTGTCCTTTGAGATAATTTCTGCTACACTGTGGCTGGGGTAGAGATGGTTTGTTGTAGTCACATATTGACTGCTTATGTTTAATTGTTTTCCCCACAGTTATTTGGATCGCACTCATATTCCTCCTGCAAATTCAGGAATCAATTAGATATTGAATTTCTACGTTGCAGTGAACAGTGTGAAAATAAATATGATACTGTTCCTACTTTCTAATGATGCCTCATTATCCGGAATCTTCAGTGAAAGGTGTTCCATATGACTGATTTCCTAATAACAAAAGCTCATTGTTTTAAGCACCAAGACTTTAGTTTACGAAAACCATTTTGAATTAAAGTTTGAAAAATTACACACTACCTCATTATTTTCGACAGTCTACTGACCAGAACTGTACCCTTTTAATGCCTTAGAAGTATAAAATGAGCCAATACAGTGAATTGGAATTCACTTATAGTCTCAGGAGGTGGCGAGCTACATTAGGGCATTTTCTTTTGTATTAAATAACCCAAGAGAGTTATGCTTGTGAGTATGGTGTGATTTACGCCAGTCAGATCATCGGTTCCCCAGCTCAGCTAGCTCCCTGTAGGCCTGTGCCCAACTTTAACTTTAAGAAAGTGATTGTGTCCAAAAAATAATCTGAATCTAGCTAGATACACTAATGAATGAGTACCAGGTACCACAATGAGAGGTGTTTTATTCATGCATAAAACTGTACCTTTATTTTTATGTCCACATTTGTATTCAGTTCCTGTTACATGTTTTTGAGCACCAGTTTCCAAGTCTGAGGAAGGGGGTAAACAGATTTACTCTATGTGCTTTTAATGGATTAAATGAGGTTTGCAAATGACTCAGTAGGGTACATGTATAATTCTCAATGCATGTGTAATTCAAGTATCAGCCTTGCCTATGTGTTCCTCTCTAGGAGGCTCCTGTCCCTCTAGTGTATAAGGAAAGATCTGAGCTTTTTCCTGAACTCCCAGAGGGACTCCCAGAGCTGCCCACGGGACTGCTGGTTCTCATTGAGGTGTGTTTTTTCGCACTGTGTACCTGCCTGTCCCTCTAACCGCCACTCCACCACTCAGTGCTCTAGATGTAGCAAATGGTGTTTCCTTTTCAGAGGGCAAGTTGAGAAGGGAACATAAAGAGGCCACTTTTGCTTTTCCTATCTTATCCTTTTAATCATCTTTCCACCATCATCACCGTAGACTAGACAGGTAGATACGATGTTTTTCCTGTAGAGTTGGAATTATTAAAATAAGATTACAATCATTAAAGTATTTTTTAAAACCAATAAAACTATGTTAATTAAACAAGGGGGACATCAGATTGATGTGCCTATAATGTTGTGATGACCTATGTAAGCAAAAAAAAAAAAATCTAGCCCTATAAATGCCTTAAGGTTATGAAATGAAAGCCTAAGAACAGACAATCTCAACCAGTTAGGCTTTAAGCTATAGCCAATAAATAATTTTCTTGTTTTCTTCCACCTTTTCCCTATAAAAGTCTAGCCTTCGCCTTTGGTGGAAAGCTTCTAACCATTTGTGGTTTGGTGCTAGCTACTTTGAATCAAGTTTTGCTCCAATAAACTTTCAAAATTTTTAATATTCCTCACTTCATTGTTTAAC
Source organism: Macrotus californicus (assembly GCA_007922815.1). Lineage (NCBI taxonomy): Eukaryota > Metazoa > Chordata > Mammalia > Chiroptera > Phyllostomidae > Macrotus > Macrotus californicus. Next base: position 5,122 of record VMDR010010679.1, on the reverse strand, counting down.
AACCAGGCCACTTATAAAAATATAAAATGAATGGATGTCAGTTTATTTTTCAATCTCATTAAGGAAGAATCCAGTAAGATGTTCCAATTTGTTCAAGGGACAATTTTAAGTGCCACACATATTAAGAGTGATCATGATGGATTTACAAATTTATGCAAGACTTTTTTTTAATAGAAAGGTAGAAGTAAGGTTGAGGGGAAGAGAAATCAATGTCTTTCCTCTCCACAGAAGTTATTTGCATATATATGGGCAAGTCATTTGAGCTGGTGTCAGTTATCTACATTTTACATATTTGTAAATAGCTTTTCCTTTACTTTAACATTTTTATGTGATTGCATCCACCTGATGTATTATACATTCAAGTACAAGAGGCATGTAACTTCTCTGAGAGGTGCAGACTTTTTCTTTCATGAATGTCCTCTAAGAACAGCCAACCCAGCAATTTTTATATAAACATTCATGGGCATACATATGTACTTCTAACAAAAAAGCATCATCTCCCCATTCATTGTTAACTTAATGGTAAGAATGGGAGCCACCAGGTCTCTGTGGAGCACCAAAAGGTCCTGAAGACACTTCAAAAGGATTTTTGGAAGTGAGATAGAGTCCTGGTGTAGAATATAATCCTGCAGGAGCAGCATATGGTGCTGGTGGTCCCCAGGCTCCATGTGGAACAGTACCCCAGAAGCAGGTAGTGCTGCCTCTGGTGCTTGGGGAAGAGGAGGAGTGGCAGATGGCCCTAGAGATGGATATGTCATTACTGGTACCGAAGGTTCAGAAGACATGGATCCCCCATGGACCTAAGGGACCAGCTGAAGCTGGATCTGTGGGTGTGTACCATGGAGTCTTAGAAACTCTGGGAAAGGTATATTTGGTGTAGGTTATGGCCCTGGCACAGTTGGGGATGGACAAAAACCACCAGGTACATATTTTTACATTTTTTTTAAAAAAGGACAAAATTTAAAAAACTGCATATTTTCTCTCATCCTCATTTCCTTTTGCTGTTTAAGAGTCTGTGGAAAAACATATTAAGCCTGCTGAGTGGTTGTTCCTTCCCGCTCAGTGGCCTGAGCAGGGGAAGTTGAAGACCAGTCTTCAGCAGGGAACTGTGGAGAGCTGCAGAGGACACCTGCATGCTTTAAACCCATCCCAGAGCTCAGGTTGAGCATCAGTAAACTCAGGGGCTGGAACCCTCCATTCACTCTGAAATTCCTCTTTGCTCACAGGCGTTTCAGCAAGGATATGCTCCTCTTTTTCAATCTCTTTACAATCTTCACAATCTCTTTACAATCTGCTCTTCCTTTTACAATTTCTTTACAATCAGTAGATTTCATAATTTACAAAATCTACTATAGAAGTAGAGGTCCAGCCTCTACTAGAGGACTTCCCTTGGGTGTTCATGGTAGATGGTGCCACGCATGTGCAGAATTTCTCCAGGCCAGCATCCACCCTGGCAAACTCACTGAGTAATTTCCCTGGTTGGTGTGTGTACTTGCAATTTCCACCTAGTGCAGAGGAGACTGTGTCACACAGAGCAATGGTGGGAGGGTTAATATCAGACGAAAGGCGAAACGGCCTCATATCTTCAAATAATCCTGAAAGGAATGTGAGATAAAGCTTACTCTTACACTGAAATCATTGATAATATTTTTGGTCTTTTACAGTTTCTCTCTAAACAACAAAGAAAGGAAATAGTTAATCTGTGCATGAAATGTGATATTCTCCAGGTTCCAAAGTAAAACTACCTAAGAAATCACCCCTAATTTATTTGCTGACTCTTCCTTTTCACCCTTTCTCATTTCTGTCCAAGGTTTTCCTACATTTTTAAAAAATTTAGATTCCTACCCATCCTTCACGATGTTCAAGACTTACCTAAATAGGATCCAGCTTCCTGTTCCCATCAGATATTTCTCTAAGCAGAGGCACTCACACTGAAGCAATGCTGTGAGCCTTTAGCCACATCATTGGTGTTGGCTATAAACCTCCCAAAGTCTACGGAGCAGAGCTGGGAGGGGGCTGTGCCACTTGTGAGCCATGAGGTCTAGCCCGGGTCCTGTCTCCACTGCTCCTTTTCCACCCCCATCAGTTTCAGCTTGTCCGCTTCTGTTCTCACAGTTTCAAAGAGTGAAGATCGGAATTGTTGGACATGTTTACACATATGTGCCAAGAATAAAACTCACTAGCACAGACAGTAGGCTACATCTATTCTGAGAAGAAAAGTGAATGTTTTTCAAATGGGTTCATAATTTTTCAGGTACTAGTGTGTCCACAGAGTCAGTCAGTCACCGTATCACGTGTGACGGTTTTTGGTTCTTTCCCAAATTGCACTGGGGACTCTCCTGAGCCTCCTGAGAATTAGAAAAGAATCACATACTCCTTATGGCTGTGTCTTTTGTTTCAAAAAGGTGAACATTTGAAGTAACCGTTCTAATAAAGTTTCCATCAAACTCTTAGCCAATGGCCATAATTATGCTCAGTGTCTGTCAGGGATGTTTGTTCACTTCCCTTTCAGTTTTTTCAGTCTGAGACAGAAAACAATGCCACTCGTTGGAGCTGTATGTAACAAACATAAAAGGATATAGGCACTAAGAAAGTTTTTAAGACACGTTGGCAACCATTTTCTGTAAAGAGCCAAGTAGTGAATATTTTAGGCTCTGGGGCTACATGTTCTCTGTTGCAACTACTCAACACTGTCATTTTGCATGCTCTGTAAATAAACAGCCAACAAAATTTTATTTACAGCAACAGGTGGTCGGCTAGCATCCTTGCCTTTATTGGATTTTTGTCTTCGCTGTATGGCTTGTTCTCTGTTCATTTCACTTCCATGCATCGCATTTTCATCTGGTACTGCTGGTGTTTTGGAAATAAGACTTTCACTGTAGAGGCATACTCTAAAAGCTCACTTTTGTGGCTGCTGGGCAGATATTGAAAGTGTGACTTTTTGGGCCTCCCAGCTTCATCTTCCCATGGGGCAGAATCTACTTGCTTCTCTTTCTATGGAGCTGAAAGGCTCAGAACAACTGCACCCTGAGCTTAAATCGAAGCCTGAGCTTGGAGTCTAGTATCAGATTAAAAGCCGCCTTTTAACATGATTCTTGAAAGACTTTTAAAAGATTCCTTTGGACATCTGGCATATGGGAAGATAAAAATAAGATGGCAAGGCATGAAATAAACAAGATAATTTTCTTTTCTTATCTTTGAAGAATTAGAAAATCCAAAGAAACTTCAAGTAGATCTGATACTCTGTATTGCCTACCCCAACAAAGTCACCATCCCTTGGTGACTCTGAGATGCACTTTATATATCAAAGAAGACTTGGAAAGGGATTCTCCATCAGGAATTATAAAGTACCCATCATACTTGATTAAAAAGTATGTGGGTTAAGATCTGCACTTATGAATATCTGAGGCCAAAGTGATAGGAATTCCAGGCCTGGATGGTGTTGCCCAGTGGATTGAGTGCTGGCCTGGGAACCAAAGGTCCACTGGATTGATTCCCAGTCAGGACACATGCCTGGGTTGCAAGCCAAGTCCCCAGTAGGGGGTGCTCAAGAGGCAACAACACGTTGATGTTTGTTTCCCTCTCTTTCTCCCTCCCCTCTGCTCTCTCTAAAAATAAATAAATAAAATCTTCAAAAACAAAGTGATAGGAATTTGAAGTTCCACTGAATGTGCAAGGTTCTTTTCTACAAAGAAGTCTTCTCATAATTGCATTGCACAGAAATATTTCCTTATTTTGGACTTTAAACATATTTATTGCTTTTTATTTTTTCCTTTGTTATTTCATTCACATCCCAACTTTTGTAGATGTCTCCTCTTTCTGCCTTCTTCAATATTGAAGTATCTTCACATTCACTCCTAGATCTTCTTTTGTAGGAACACTTTCTCCTTTGCTGATTCCTTTCAATGTCACGATTTTCAATACCATCTATAATCGAATATGCCCCCAAATGTATATCGCCAGCCATAATCCCTTAGTTGAGTATCACACTGTATATACAGCTATGTATCTCCCTAAAATTTCCATTCAGATGTGCGACATTTCTTCCCAATGTATCAATCTAACAATTCAAAAGAGAACTCTGACTCTAGCCCCCCACCTTGTCTCCGTTCAGTGTTTTCTATCTTACTTAAGTACCTGCATCTTACCTATGTACAATCACACATTGCCACTCACATTTATTCCGTTGCAAGTCCTTCACATTCAAACTTCAGACTCTATCTCTAATCTGGCCACATCTCACAACTTCCCTTCTCCTCCCCTAATCTAAGCCACCATCACCCACCATTGAGGACTTCAGTAAGGCTGTCCTCACTGAGTCCTCCAGCCTCCACCGTGTCCCATTACAATCCACTCCCCACAGAGGTGCCAGAGTGTTTTTTTCTAAATGTACATCAGCTTATGTAAATCTCCCAATAAAAAGGATCCAGAGACCTCCCATTTCATGTAAAATAGTATCTCGAGTCTTCCTTCCATCTGGAAGGCTGTAACTAATCTGGTTCTTGCCCAGATGTTTGTTCCTTGGTTATGCCAGTCTTAGTCTTTCTTCCAAGTCTTTATCTGTGCTGCTGCTTCTGTCTCGAATGGCCTATCCTGAGCATTCTTATGGCTGCTGCATTGTCATCATTCAAGTTTTTGCTCCAATGTCACCTTTCTTCTTATTTAAAATACATCCTCATTGACTGCCTAGCCCTTTAGCTACTCCATATATTCCTTATTATGTTCATAGCACTGAAAACTTTCTTTTTAAAATTTTTGAAATGATTTTATTTATTATTTTGTTTAGAGAAAAGTGAAAGAAGGGAGGAAGAAAGGGAGTGAAACATCAATTGGCTGCCTCTCGCATGTTCCCAATTGAGGACCTGTCCCACAGCCCAGGCTTGCGCCCTGACTGGGAATTGAACCAGCTATCCTTTGGTTTCCAGGATGGCACTCAATCCACTGAGCCACACCAGTCAGGAGTGCAATGAAAACTTTCAAAATTTATGTCATTTATTTGTTTGTTTCCTTGTTTGCTGTAAATCTTCCATTTTAGAATATAGACTTTATAAAGATAGAGACATATGATTTCTTACCCACTTCTATGGGGTACAGAATGTCTGATATATAGTATGTGCTAAGT
>VMDR010010678.1:0-30210 GCA_007922815.1 Macrotus californicus | reverse complement strand
TTTGGGTGGAGGGAGACCTCAGGCTGGGATGCAGTCTCAGTGGAAGCCCCACCTCAGCAGGCCCTGCAGGGAGTCATGAAGATGTGATACTAACCTTCTAGAGTGGTTCCAGGTTAGACATTTATACCCCATGTTGGTTAGACGCTGAACCTGGTCACCTCAGGAAGGGGGCATGACCTTGGGTGAGGGGCTATCTCTTCAGCTGAGGCAATCCCCAAAGGGGGCTCCTAGAACAGTGTTCCTAGAACTTCATCCCAAGTCCATTGTTCTTGAAGTGGGATCTGGGTGGCACATGGCACCATTTATCATACCTCCATTCTGTAATAAGATTATTTTTTATTAAAACATGAATTTGATAATGTCACTTGCTTCTGGAAACCCTTCTGTCGCTCACCATTGCCCACAGAAGAAGGACCAAACCTTTACCTTGGCATGCAAGGCTTTTTACAATCTGATCATAATTTTCATTCTTTCTGGTGTTATTCTCCACCCTTGTCCATGACCTGATTAAAACACCATATTTAGCTACACCCAACATTTTCATATGCTGAACATAAACCTTTATGTGCCCTGTTTACTCTGAATATCTTAACTCTCAAACTCTTACTCAGCCTTCACTTCAAAGCCAAGCTCAAATATCCCTTTGTCTATGATGCCTGCAAGTAGACTTTCTTTTTATGGGTTCTCACATCCCACTTCCCTTCTCTTCTCCTTTTCCTTTCTCTACTCACATTATTTTTACCTTTTCTTCTCTCCTTACTTTTGCTCCTCTTCCTTGTTCCTGCTCCAACTCTTCCCCCATTCTCTCTGATATCTCCCTTTTTCTTTTTGGGGCACATTTTCTTCTCAAGTATGTCTCACATGAAAAGCTAGAGGCTGTGGATTTACTTGGGTGGCTTATCACAAGGGAACTCCACCTTTGATTGGTAGGTTAGTTAGCATTGTACTCTTGAAGGTGTTTATGCAGGCCTGTATTCTTTGTGAGACCATCAGCAAAAGAGTAATAATGAAGTGCTGCGTCCCTTTTCAATATGGTGTTGGGTTGAGTTATACCCCTTTTCACTGCTGAGTTGATGTCACTCATGAGTTCATTTGTGTGATGGGTTATTTGTTGTGGATGTAAAGACTTTCATTTACTCCCATTTGTCCCTTATGCCTGTTGGCAGCAGCCGTTGATTGAAGTCCTATCATGTGCCAGCCTCTGCAGTTATTTCTAATCCTCAGAATAATCCTACAAGGTAGATACTGGTATACCCATTTTGCTGGTGGGGCAACTGAGACTCAGAAAGGATAAACTACATTGTCTGGGGTGATACACTTTCAAGTGACTGAACAGGCTTTGGACCAGAGCAGCCTGATTCCAGAGCTTTCTATCTTCCTATTAGTCTCTTCTGCTGAGTGCAGTGTTCTGCTGCCTTTTGTGCTCAGAGGCCAGAGGAGACACTGGCCTATGAAAGGTGGAAGATGTTTTGGGTAGCAATTCTGCTATCTCTTCAAAGAAAGGACATATAACTTATATGCTAAAACAAGAAGCACTGCTACTTTGAAGTTGACATTCTATCTAGAAGTGGGCAAATTACTGTGCCTGAGTGTAATTTCTTCAAACTATGAAACAGAGTGAGGGAGCGTGTGAGAGTGATTGTGGAAAAGAGTAATCGTAAACTACTTTGAAGCATGAATAGATAATAAAACAATCCTACATTAGTGTTATATATTAATACCAGGGAAAGTCACTTGATAACATATCATCACAGTGGTTTCTCCATGCCAGGAGCTATGCCAAGTGCTTTCTATGCATCACCCCATCTAATCCCCACAACAACCCACAAGGTGAATGTAATTATCATAGACATCCTGTGATTCCGCATTCTTGCTCTTAGGCAGATGTTTACATGAAAGAAATGAAAATAAAAGTCCACAAACATGCTTGCGTAAGAATATTGATAGTAACTTCATATGTAATGACAAAATCTGAAAACAGCCCAGATGTCCATTAATAGGAGAATAGACAAACAAACCAGGGTGCTGGACTGTCACTCAGCAATGAAACAAAAATGACGCTGACACACACAACACCATGAGTGAGTCTCAAAACCGTCATGCTGAGTGAAGAGTGTGTGCTTTCACAAGGGCACATGCCACATTATTCCATTCGAATTGTTTTACTGGGAAAACATGAGGCCAGTGGTTGCCCTTGGGTGGTGTGATTGGAAAAGGCATAGGGAATCTTTTGGGCTGATGGAAATGTTCTGTTTTCATAGGGCTTTCCGTGACATAAGGGCATGCATTTGTCAAAATTCATCAAAAGGTATAATGCATTTCATTGTATGTAAATTTTGCCTAAAAAATTGAGAACACATATTGAGCTCTAATCATAGGCCTATGGAGGTTTTCAAAAGTAAAATGCACTGATGTCTACAACATTTCTTGAAATGCATTAGAAATAAAATGGCTTGATGGATAGAGAGAGAGGTGGCTAGATATGTGATAAAGAAAGTATGGTAAGTGTTCCAGCAGAACCTAAGTGGTGGATATAATGAGTATTCACAATGAATTTCCTTCAACTTTTATGTGTATTTGATAAATTTCATAAAAAAGTTGGAAATTAAAGTAATAGATACCCAAAGAGGGAGTGTAACTAGAACAAACTAGAAAAGACTAGACTAGAATAAAGTGCATGCTTTGTCCTTTTGCTGATACAAAATAGCTCTTTCACTCAACAAAGCTCAGAGGACTCTCTGTTGCCCACACACTAGAGTCAGAACTGCATCCCATTCAAGTCTTTTACTTGGTGGTCCTACCTGATGTTACAGTTCATCTCCTGCCACTCCCTGGCAAATCTCACCAGCTCGTTCAAATGACTTCTGCCTCCTTGCTTTCTCCATGCACTTTTAGGGTTCTGAGCCTTGCTTTACGCTACTCCCTGTGCTTGGGAGACCTTTATCTTTGTAAATCTGTACTTATCCATATAGGTCCAGCGCATCTGTCCCGTACTGCTAATTCCTATTATAGCATTGACCACATTAAGTTTGTTACTTTCTGTCTTTCTCTCAGGACTTACAGGCCCTCTAGGAAGGGCAGAGCCAATGTCTCACATAAGTCTTTGCTGCTCATGGCCTTGCATGGGACTTGGTACAGAGAACAGACTCAAGAAATATTGGCACAGGCAGTAAGCACGAGAAATGCTGGGTAGATGAAATAGAACGCAACTGATATTGGAAAGTCCCTGCACTATTTATTTGCCATTTTGAACTCAGAGTGTTTCTCGTCCTTTCTCTACTTAGGAAAGTGTGCCCAACAGTAGCCAAGTCTCCTGCACATTCTAGCTGCCATCAGATACCTCCCCCCCACCCCATCTGTGGTCCCTGCTTTGGTCAGGTGGTTCTGCTGTGGTTCCATTGGGCTTTTGGTGACTCCAGCTCCTGGGTTCTAGTGACACCACCTTCCCTTTATTTCTCTAGCCCTTGGGATGGTGCTGGCTTTCAACTGTTACTAATCTCTGGTTTGACTTTCTATACTGTACTTGACTTTCAGGTTCTTCTGAAACCTTTATAACTAGTTTTATAGCTAGTTTCAATTCTCTTTTCCTGGCTGACCTAGTCCCCTACTTTATTTATATCTCAGTTTTTGCATTTTAAAAATGAGGTTGATTGAGATCATCAGTTTTCTACTTGCTAAAATTCAGATGAAAGGGAAGATATTCTTTAGCATGCCATCAGCACTGGTTCATTATTAAATTTCAAAGAGAGAGAGAGAGAGAGAGAGAGAGAGAGAGAGAGAGAACAGAAACTCCTAACACTTCCACTTAGTACCTTTTGTTCTTCCTAAATCAATGTCCATTTGTTCATCCAGGGCTCATCAACAGGGGAGAGAAGTGAGTCTACCTAGAGTCCAGCCTGGCTTGATGGTTGAATGTTATCTACTATGTGCCAATGTCAAAGGCACCAGCACTGATTATATGACCAGAGGTCCATGAGAAGCGGCAGGAGCTGGCATGGCAGTGAGGAGAGAGGTTCTGGGATCTTGGATCAGTGTTCATCCACCGTCAGCCCTGAAGATACCCTGGGACCAGGGCTATGGGCTTAGTATGGGGACGGAAATAAGCCCAGAGAGAATGAGCTACTTTTCTGCTTGGTCCTGTTAGTTCATGGTCATCAAGAATCAGCTAACATTTTATCTACCCATCTTCTTACTCCCAAGTCCAGCACTTTCTACCTCATCAGGTTTATATTACATAAAGCATTATTTTATGTGCAAAAAGAATGACAAAATGAATATTATCTATTTTCTTCTCTTAATCAAGTGGGGAATATAGATACATGCATGACCTTCATTCATAAACTTAATTTTAACCAGCTCAGTTCACAGTTCATACTATATAACAAGTGCACATAACAATTTGGGAATACCATGAAGTAGAAAGTATTTTAAGAAGAGTGTTTCGGAAAGAATTGATGGAGGGGTGATATTTTGAACTAAGCCTTGAAAAGTGATGGTCAGACTTTAACCTGAGTAAAGTCACAGGGCGAGAACGTGCAGGGCCTGTGGGCAATAACTGAAATGATGGTCATGGATAGGAATAGATGGGAAGAAGACAGAGGTCAAGTTCTGAATTAATAAGGGTTGAGGAGTTTAGAATCTATTCTTATGCAGTTAGGAAGCAGTGAAGGTTTTTGAGGAGGGATGTGGAAGAATCAGATCTGTGTTGTAGAAAGATTGTCCTGCGTCATGGAGGCATAGGGAGTGGGCAAGCAGAAGGAATGAAAGGAGCCCAGTTAGGAGGCTATTGCAGTAGCCAGTTCTGCCACCCTCAGATACCCCCTCAGAGGCCAAGGACTCCTTCGGGCAATTAAGACAAAACAGAAACTGGTTGACCTCACATCACCTAAGGAATATTTATAGACCTCCAGAAGATGAGGAAGACTGACCAATATCTGGGTTTGCACTTGGTAGAGCTCATGGAGTGTGTGGTAGGGGTGTCAAGGAATTGAGGTGCTTGTGAGAGTTCAGCTAAAATAATCAACCATGAAGCCCAGTAAAATAAGAAAGGGGGTTAGCTAGAGGGTCAACGTGGAAGACGTGGCTGAATGCAGGAAGTGCTCAGCTATAGTATCAGTGAGGGCATAAGGATTTCATGGGTGCCCAGTGGTCACTTCGTATACTAAATCTCATGCATCAGTAAGGGGAATTTTGTTCTCCCAAGCACACATGGAAGCAGAGGGTAGTAGGGACAACTTAAGATCTAGAGTAAGGGATCATAGACTGAGTTGCAGCTCTGCACTTACTGAATCTGAAACCTCTGAAGCAGCTCTTAACCATGCTGTGCCTCCTGCTGCTGCTTCTAGAAAAGCAGCATGATCAGTGATTAACAGGGAGAGCTGTGGAGTTGGTGCAACCTTGTGTAGGGCCTGGTGCACTTGACTTAACTTCTCGGTATCTCAGTGTCATCTTTGATGAAGCAGGGATGCTGACATTGCCTCCCACTTGGACTTGTGAGAATTAAATGAGATAATGCAAGCTAGCCTTTAGTACAATGTGTGGAACCCAGTAACTAATTAATAATGTAATATAATTAACATTTTTTAATTACTTTATTGTTGTTCATTTACAGTTGTCTGCATTTTGCCCCCACCACTCCCCCCAATATAATTAACATTTTATATTACTCATGCATAATTGTAATTATTATTAACAACTATAAAATGAAGATGGAAGTTTAGCTCTGATTGTGTCTGTGAAGATCAAATAATGAACATAGAAAGTTGCTTTTAAAACCGTAAAATACTATACAGATGTAAGATATTAATCATGATGATAACAATGACCCATTGGTAGTGCAATGCTCTCCAGGTACACATACGAAGCCGGTGTTGTGTGGTTGCTTAGGGAGAATCTTATTCCTCCTGTTTGGTTGGCCTGATCTGTCTGCACTGGCTTCTCTCACTGCCTAGAATCAGCGGATACCTGCTCATCTACTTGTTTGCCCTGATTTGGGTGTTTGATCTGTTCTTACTGCAACTGATAACAATTATGCTGTTGCAATAAACACATAATGGGTGAAGCCAATATCCAGTCTGAAGGCAGCCTTGGGTGACCACTAAAGACATCACTGTCTGGTCCTCTAAAATGGAGAACACAAAGCACAGCTGCATTTTGAGCCTCAGACCATAAGGAAACTTATCCAAGGTCACGCAGGTAGGAGGTGGAGGATTCTGTTTTGGAGCCCTGTTCTGTCTAATTCTAAAGCTTGTGCTCTTTTTGCTTTGTGTTCTTTGTGCCTCTCTTCCATTGCCTCTTTCAGGGGTGACAGAAAGGGGTTGAAAAGGGGAGTGATAAGACATGAATTTTCAAAAATCATTCAGGCTGTGGTGGGGAGAATGGATGGAGAGGTCTGGGTGTGGAGTCTTACTAGGCTACTACAGCAGTGGTCCAGGAAATGATGATGGTGGCGTTGGCCTGAGTGCTGGTAATGAAGATGGAAAGAAGGAAAAGATAACAGAACATGTGGTAGAAGTAAATTTTATGGGACTTGGCACTGATTTGCTGTGGGAAGGATGGTATAGTGGGTTGAATTATGGCTTCTAAAAGATATGACCCTTTGGAACCTCAGAATGAGACCTTGTCTGGCTTACATAATTAAGATAAGGATCTTGAGATGTGATCATTCTGGGTTCGAGTATGTCCTAAATTCAAAGCTGAATGCTCTTATAAGAGACCAAAAGAAAAAAGAGAGACCCAGAGGGGAAGGTCATGTGAAGACAAAGGCAGAGACGGGCATTTCTTGCCTTGCCAGATGCACTATTCCAATCTCCCCCAGAGCCGTCTGAAGGAATCAACCCTTCTGATATCCAGTTTTGGACTTCTGGCCTCTAGAACTCTAAGAATAGATTTCTGTTGTTTTAAGCCACCAAGTTTGTGGCAACCACGGGAAAGTAATACAGAAGGGAAGAGGGAAATCAAGGCTTCCTCCTAAATTGTTTTTAGTTTTAGGTGCCTAGTGGATGATGATACCATTTGCTGAGAGTGGGGAGGACCAAGAGAAGAGCAAGATTTTCTACAGTTGGTCCTGTGTCCTGGAGGTGGCAAGGTGGAAGGAATTCCACATGAAGTAGAATTCAGGTTCAGCTTGTGGACCCAGGAAGAGAAGAGGGGCTGGCAGAGGTGGCCCCAGGTCTAGGGGTAAAGTCACAGGGAGGGCAGGCCAAGACCATTGCTTGTGTAAAAGACTGACAGGGGAACTAGAGGTGTCTCACCTTAATCTCCCTGCCCTTACTTGGTGCATGAACTTGAACCTTTTCCTTAATTTCTTTCAGTCTCATTTGCTTCATTTAAAAATAGAACTTTAAAAAAAGTGACACTTTTATTTCAGAGTGAAGAAGACAGGCTTTATTTTATCATTTACCTGAGATGTTTCTCTCAAGATGAGCATTTCCTCCTTTTACTCCAGCTCTCAGTATCAAGAGAATTAGTTGTAATTCACCAGTGTGGGTAAGGGGCATAATTCTTTAGCAGTAGAAGTAAGCTCTGTTTCCTTGCAATGTTTGGGGCCTGAAAACTAGCAGTGGTTTGAACATGTGACCAGACATCAAGTGCCTTAAATGTCATTTCAATTTTTTTTGCCCAAGAATTTTCCAATTTTCCATCCCAGAAATTACTCCCACTCCTAACCCCCAACGCCTGGTCTAGAAGGGATTACTTTACTCTAACGTGTTAGTTATAAGCATGTCAAAGTAGTTGCAAAAGAATTTTCAAGTTGCAGAATCTAAAAAACTCTTTTCAAGTCATTAAGGCATTTGCCTCTTGCTCTCTCCATGTAAGATCACAGCTGCCATGACAAAATCAAAGGAATTGTTCAACCGTCCCATGTCAGTTGCCTATAAATTTTCAAGATTCAGTCAGCAATCCCTGAATGTGCTGACAGGTTCTTTAGGTTTTGGTTTCTGCGGTTAGAAAACATCTAGGAAGCCGTAAATAATCGCCTTCCTGCCTTTGCACAAGCTGATTTCTCTGCCTGGGCTACCCCCACCCCATTGTTACGTCCATCCTGGCCAACTCTTAGCCTTCAGAACACTATGTAGTGGCCCCACTTCCAGGCAAATTCTTCATTTCATTCATGAGGAGGTAGAGATGTTTGGAGAACTCTAGGCATTCTCCACGCCCACCCCACTCCAGCCAGCTGTGACCCCACCCTCCTCTGACCTCGTTCCCATAGCGATTTCCCTACCATTCTCAGCTGGCTGGACACTGCGCCTTGAGTGCTCTAGTTTCCTTTGTCTGGTTTCTTTCTTTCCTTCTCGGCATTTTGATTTATACTCTGTTCACCCCTGCATCCCCCTCAGCATAACCTCACACAATGAAGACTGGAAGTGGTCCATGTGATGGGTGGGTGGATGCATGCTCGCAGGCACGCAGGCATGCTGACTACACAAGCCACCATTGAATTTCAAAGTGGCTCTTTCTTTTCCCACATGCTTGCCTTGGCGGTATGCAGCAGGTGTTGCATAGATGGAACATTCTGGAACATGGGTCTTATTCTTCAACTTATTTCTTGAAGCACCAGTTTGTCTCCTTTTGCCTTACTTCTCAATTCTCCCTTGAGTTGTCTTGCTGCTGTCTCCCACTAAAACTTCCCTCGATCTTGTAGCTGGCTTCCTGGGATGATGATTCAACTTGTCTCTTGACCCTGTATTCTCCTAACCATGGCTTTTGTGCCATGAAGATAGACTCTTGGGTTATCTTGGATAAAACACTTCTGAGCTCAGTCCATTCTCTGAATTTTCCTTCCTGTATTCTTGTATTGAGCCTAGCTTGTCTTTATTAATGGGGCATTTTTCACCTTTTGGACAGTAACTCAGGGAAAGCTGAACTCCAGAGAGATTACATTCTCTCTCGAGAGACAAAGATTGAGAGAAAGATGTGTGGCAGCTCCAGTTTATTTACTCATCAGGTTCCATGGGAACCTCTCTTTCGAGTATAGAAAAGCTACCTGTGCTCTGCAGACTCATTTCCTGAACAGCTGTAGTTTGGGGAGACCCAGATCCATGTGGGACCCCACTGTGTGATGGCATGGCTAAGGAGAAGCATAGCTGTAAAGGTATAAGACAGTTTTCTCAAAGTCAAGCAGGAGAATTAGGTCAATCACTTCCGAATCCATTCTATATAGTCACAGCTATGTCACATCGATAAGTTTATTGATCACATAATTTAAAAGACATCATTATAACAACATTCATTACTGAATGTCAGAGTTCCAAGGCCCTTAGGGACCACCTAGTCTGGTATTTTCCAAAGTGGAATATTGTACCCCTGATGGCATCTGGGGTCATTTTGGTGAGGTATTTGGCTACAATGCTAAGTAATATTAACTCATATAATGAGAAGCATTCTCTTTTTTAATTCTCCAGCCTTCTGATGAGCTACAGTTTGGAGCCAGAATGTCCTTATCACCTCTGCATGACTTAGTAATCATCTTTATTTATTCATTTCCTTATAAATAAAGAAAAAGAAGATCCCAGGCTCAAAACCTTCTGTGGGCAACCCTCTCTCTGAGATGAATTGCATAATGTCTCTGTTGTCCCTGTGTTTATTTTTCAGGGACTGCATCCACGTGTGGCAAGGGATTTTCACTTTCTATTGAAGGTGGTGATATAAAGTTTCCACCTACAAACACTGATAGAAGTAAAAATATGTGTTAAGTAAAAGGAAAATAGCACTTATTGAGACCCACAGAATCTCAGGTGCTGGAAAATCAATGGTGAAAAATGAAGACACAGTCCCCATTTTAAAAAATTCCGTCAATTTGTTGAGCCTCACAGTTTTCATTTGTCACCTTTGTCCCTCTAATTTGAAGCTTCTGGGAATCATTTCTAATATGTGACTTAATTCTTTCTGGTGGCAATGAACTCCTCAAGCATGCATAGCGCAGTGAGAAGCCAGGCGAGGCTGAGGTGTGTCGAGGCAGTTCAGATTGAGGCCACTGCTGTGGGCAAGAGGCCTCACACACGCCTCTCTCCATCTTGTAGGATGACTTAACTCCTGGCTGATCCAGGAAAGAATTAGTCCTCCAAATGCTTCCATGGCTTCTGTCAGAAGATGGCTAGATGCTTCCCTTGAAAGCTTCTCAGGACATCATGTAATTCCCTCCCCCCCAGAGGAAGGTAGACGGTTGCCACACCTGAGAAGTGATTGGTGATGTTGTCTTCAGGAACCACTTCCCCTCAATTGTCATCTCAGCTTTCACTTTCCAAATCCAGTGGGGGGAAAAGGTACTGGGGTCTGGCGAACATCTGGGTAGCATATTGGTCAAAGGGATCTGTTTCTCTTTTCCTCTTACAGCAAGGAAACTATCCTCCATTCCCAGGAAAATGATTAATGATAGCACACGGAAGCCAAGAGCATAGAAGCTTTTACTTTACCTTCTTTCTTCTTTTTTCCCCTCCTACCTGTGGACAGATAGTCTTTTCCTGTGTGTTTTGGCTCAGGACACTCAAAATTCCAGGAATCTCTTCAGCCCTGTTTCTTGAAGGGCTTGTGGATTTTACTGATTGACTTGTTTTTTGTTACACTTGAGCAATTATTTGTTGTAGATGACACAGAAGTTTCTGAAGCATAGAAGCCTGCCTTTGCCACTGCAGTTTCTCTCTATTTCTGTCAACTGGAGGCAAACCACAGCCCAGACAGACAGGAAAGCATGTTCACAAGTGTGTGGTGACCTGAAAGAATCGGCTGACTCATATGTGAGGTCATGGTCACCTCTTGTGGCCACCTGACTTTAGATATCATGGAGAGAACAGAGACCTGGCCCCAAGCCCCCAGCTCACCCCTTCCTGCAGTGACTTGAGGCCTCACAGCTCCCTTTCGTTCAAGAGCTGGGAAGCACAGTCTGATTCTATGCATTGTGTAGGAAGTGGGGGTCTTGGGGCCTTCCCACAGCCTCATGACACCAATCCAGCATCCTTTGTCTGCTGCAAGACGCTGCCCCTACAATCCTTACTTCCACCTCCATTTTTTCCTGCTTTGTCATTCTCCTTTCAACCTCTGAGTTTCTCCATAATTCTTCCTGTTTCCCTAAGCTATGGGGAGCAGGACCAATAAAATGGCATTGGTCTGGTCAAGATAGCATAAAGTATATAAAACAAAATGGAGTCACTCGTGTCAACCAACATGGCTACCAGTCAGCCCTGACACTTTGGTTCAAGAAGGAGACTATGTAAGTCACGTTAGACACATCTGGCAAGGAGATACACCTAAGATATCTGCACACATGATCAGAACAGCCGTGTCTGCAAAGGGGGACCACCCAGAGATAGGCTCCTGGGGAAATTTCCACTTGCCATCGGGAGTGCCAAGACACTTATCAAGAGACCCAGAAGGATGGAGTGCACCACTTTCCTGGTATAGCTGAGACAGGTCCCAGACCGCTGCTGAGACAGCTGAGCTCCACACACCAAGATGCTGCTTCACACCATGCTAATCCCCCTTGGCACTGGCCACCAGAGGCTCTGCCCTGCTGGACTGAGGAGTCTGCCTTCTCTGTTGCCCACCTGGCTCTGGAGATCCTTCCTTGCAAGATGCTGCTGATTCACTTGCCTGCTGTGCTATCTCCTGGACCCAAAGACTGAGATTCTGGACTTGGGTTCATTATCCCCCAATTCTCTCATGTGACATTATTACTGATTGTGTCTGAGTGATTAGTATTGTTATTAGGTTAGTAGTATAGAGTTGGATTAAATCTGCATCAATAAAAGCTGAGTGGACCTGCCTTAATAAAGTCTGAGTGAATAGCATAGTCACCTTGTTGGCTCCCTGTTATTTCTCGGTGCCGGTGTCCCCTGTAGGACTGGAAGTCCTACAGGTGCCTCGGCGCTTTTGGTTCTTAGGGCCCGGATCAGATGATCTGAACCAAAGGCTGGCTTATAGGAACGACTATATCATGAACATAAGCTGTTGACATGAGCACATAGGGCAGCCTCTCTGTTGTGATTTGGGTCTAGAGGGCCTCTGTCCTTATGCCCCCACATCACTGTTAACTCCTCCTGTTGCTCCTCTCCACCCTCCCCTGACACCAGAGGCCAGGAAGGCCTGCAGCGGGGCCTCACACTATAGCAGAACCTGAGCTAGACCTTTACTTCAGATAAGTAGCTTCCCTGCTTCAGCCAGCTTCCAGGCTAGCCCTGGATCTGTGAGGAATTGGTCTTATTTGTGGCCTATTTGTCATTCTAACAGGCTATGACATTAAGAGTACATAAAAGTGGGAGAACAGAGAACCTAGTATCTTCTGGAACCTGTCCCTCTCTGTGTCTCCCTCTTTATTCTTGGGCTTTGTTTGTGGCCTTCCCCATTGCTTTTTTGCTCTCATTCTAGGCCCAATTCGCATAGCCTGTGCTCCCACACCTAATGCCCTGTCTCTTGGCTCCATTAGTTCTCACCTTTTTTATCCTCTTAAAAGTAAGTGTCTCTGAGTCCCTTAAAGGCAGAGCGGATCCCTGATTCATCTCTGTTTTCTCCCTCAACACAGTACAGTGCCCAGCACATAGAAAACACTGCACTTGCTGACTGAAGATGGAAAGAGGTGGTTGGGACATGATTCGGTGGCATGGTGTGGAGATGCAGTAAAGCCTATATGACCCTAAGTACCCCGAGAACCCCTGGAATGGAAGCAGAAGCAAGTGAGCGGGAGACACAAAACATCAGTCTCCACTCAGAGTCTTTGTGGTCAGCCGGTTCTGGCCGAATGCCTCTTCCATGCTGAGTACTGGGCTGAGGAGGGAGAGAGACGAGGGCCTTTGGGACTTGGAGCTTACTGTCTAGAGGGATGTATGCCTTTGTGACTTATACAAGGTAATTTAATGTAAAAATTAGTGCCATTTCTGAATACTAATGAGTTAGTGGCTATAGAAAAGTTATATAACATGTAGGAATGACAGAAATGATAAAATTTAGGAAAAACTTTACAAGAGAGTTACACAATGTACAGAAGAAAACAATTTAGTTTCATTTGTATTTAAAAAACAAATGGTGCCCAGTGCCCTCAAGACCTTGTGACCCAGGAGAGACCTGACCGAGTCTGCTCACGAGCAGTCATTGCTGTACCGTTTGCAGCCTGCCTCTCCATTCGCAATGCCCGATGGCTGGTTACTCTGCATCTCTGCATTGTTTATCCGAGGTCTGTCCGGAGAGTCCAGCCATTGTTAGCATAACCAGAACAGTTTGCGCAGTATCGATGTCACCCGGCAGCCAAGGAGAGTGGACTGGAATGCACCTGAGTGAATGATGACGACCTCGCTGTTCTGGTCAGTGGGGGCAGTAGATGCTGTTGAGTGACCATGTGTCCTGTATGGCTGTCGCATTCAAAATGACTGAGCGAGTAGAGCAATGAATCTGCATTAAGTTTTGTATTTGAACATTTCTCCATGGAAACTATTCAGATAATTCCGAAGTCTTTCAGGGACGATGCAATGAGTGCAGTGCAAATGAAAGTGTGGCACAAATGCTTCAAAGATGGTCAAAAATCTGTTGCAAGTGTGATCCACGTCCTGGAGGGCCTGCAACAAGCAGAACACCTGAGAATGCCGAACGGGTGCAGGCTGCAGTCAACAAAGATCAGTGACTGACAGTGCGAGAACTGGAAGCTGATCTGAGGATGCCAAAAACTATTGTGTCTGAAGTTTTGACGCAGGATCTTGGCATGACATGTGTTGTGGCGAAATTTGTTCCACAGCTTCTGTCACCAGAGCAGAAGGACCATTGAGCTGCAGTTGCTAATGACGCTGGGAGAACTGTGTGAGGTCCCAAGGTGCCTACTTTGAAGGGGACTGAGACATCCTTGTCCTGTGTACAATGTTTCTTGTATCTTGTATTGTCTTCAATAAATGTCTCTAGTTTTCGTATTATGTGGCCTGTATTACTTACATAATTAAGGAGAGCCATAATACTAAAAAAGAATATTTTAGTCAATAGCATAAAATATCTGTAAGGGAACTTATTAATAAGGTCAATAAGCACATTAATAAAGTTTGTTTATGCTCATCAAGTTAACCACTCAATAATATTGGCAGTGTTTATTATAGAGCAGAGGACATCCAGTGGTTAGATCCAAGCATATGCTGAGTCATTAGTTTCTTTTCATTTCAGAGACATAGAAATAAACCTGACTGTCTCTTAGGTGAGAATGACTGAAAAGAAAAAAAGCCATTTCAATGTCTCTGTATAATGTGTGTCCCTTTCTATTTTATAAAAGAGGCTATAAAAATGACAAAATGTATTTTTATTTTAATGGTGTTTGTATAAAGTATATTTTATTTTTGTAACTCTTTAAAATAAAAATTGTATGTATTTAAGGGGTACAAGATGACTTGCCATACATAGATAGTGAAATGCTGTATACATACACACACACACACAAATAGCATATAGATATATACTATACATATGTCTTCTCTTCACACAGTTACCATTTTTTGTGTTTGATGAGAGCACCTGAAATCTACTCTCTTGGCAAATTTCCAGCATTCAATACCGTATTCTTAACAAGGTAGATTTTCTAGTATACTTTCCAGTATACAACTGTGTAGTTAAGTAGAGCATTATTAAAATAGAATTGATGAGCGTATACAAATTTACTAGAGATTAAATGATATATAGCTAAAAATCAGAAATAAGCAACATTTTGTTTTAGATCTTAAAATCAATATATCCCAAAGGTCATACCTTTTCCCATGAGCCAGTCTGCAAGCTATTTCTGTATTTACCAATTATCCGTTATAATATCCCAGACCGCAGAATGCAAAATGGTGTGGAGTTGCACACAATAACAACAAAACATCTTAGTGTTTTCCAAACTATTTTACACATGACCTACGGAGTAGAGCTTTTCACACAGGTCATCCATTCTTCCGGACGTTGGAGAAAACTGAAAGCTACTCTCCAAGGGACATTCTGACCAGGTCCCTAGGCAGATGGCTGTCAGAGAGGTGGGCTGCGTGTGCATGTGTGTGTGTGTGGAAGATGGCATGTTTCCTGGTCAGTGTTTTTCAGGCTGTGGTTTTTAGCCCATTACCACATCATACAATTAGTTTAGTGCACTGCTTTCCAGTAGAAATATAATACGAGTCACATACACAGTTAAAAAATTTCTATTAGCCACATTAAAAAAGTTGAAGTTAATTTTAGTAGTACATTTTATATAATTCATTATATTAAAAATATTGTTGTGACATGCAACTAACGTGAAATTATTAGTAAGATATTGCACATTCATTTTTTTGTCCCACGTTTTCAAAATCTGGTGTTCATTTTACACTTTCGGCACACCTTGATTCAGACTGGCCACAGTTCAAGTTCTCAGTAGCCACACGTGGCTAGTGGATACCATAAAAAACAACTGAGTTTAGTGTTTGCAAATTTATCCATTGAAATGAAAGAGAATAGGATGCAAAATTTTTGAAGGCATTGGTCATAGTGATACATAAATTTTCGGGGGATGTCAAATATGTTTCTGAGTGAGGGTCATGGTTAAAGAAAGTTTGAAAGCTGATGTGTTAGAGAACATTGACCTTTTCCCCAGCTTAGGTGTCTTTGGAGATGTGCTGTAGACAGCTGCTTCCTTGACAATATGAGAGCGGTCCACGGGGCACTTGCCAGGCTCACCACTTCTTGATGTCTAGTCAAGCCTTAGGTAGCTGCCAAGTTAAGCCTTGGAAGGATTACTTGAGGGACATGCTCCTCACCAGTCTGCATGTGTGCTAGAACTTTTCTGGACTAAGCCAGATCAGCAGAGCGATGGGGCCCTCATCCCGAATCAGGCTGTTTGTTTCCTATAGTTTGACTTTGGTGTGACATCATCATCATAGGGTTGGAAGCTGCTTTAAGGAATAGTGTTGACAGTAGGTGTATAGGCACTCTCCTGCGTTGCTGGGGAATGTGTGTTGGTCCAGCATTTCCGGTGGGCAATTCAGCGATACAGAGCAAAGAATTTTAAAATGGGTGTGCTCTTGGACCCAGCAGCTCCCGGAGCTTATTCTTCTGCTTCAAGAAATAAGTGGAAGTGA
Organism: Macrotus californicus; assembly: GCA_007922815.1. Taxonomy (NCBI): domain Eukaryota; kingdom Metazoa; phylum Chordata; class Mammalia; order Chiroptera; family Phyllostomidae; genus Macrotus; species Macrotus californicus. The sequence continues at coordinate 14,161 of VMDR010010678.1, read as the reverse complement.
TAAATGTTGTGCATAAAAATTCAGCTCTACTGGTATGTTGGATTGGATCCCAGCACTGAAAAAGTTCATTGGTGGAAAAACTAATGAAACCTGAATAAAGTTTGGAGTTTAGTTAATAATAATGTGGCAAAATTGGTACTTAGCTGTGGCAAATATACCATGGTAATATAAGATGCTACCATTAAGGGAAACTGGGCATGGGGTGTATGGGGACTCTCTGTACTGTCTTTGCAATTTTTCTGTAACACTAAAATTATTCGAAATTAAAGAGTTCATTAAAACATTTTAATTAAAATTTTAAAAAAATTATTAAAACTTGTATAAAAACTAAGGATTTTCATTGCAGTACTATTTATAAAAGCAAACAAATTGGAAACACCCTAAATACTCAGCCACTGAGGACTGCTTACATAATTTTGATGCCTCATGGAATGAAGCACCAGGCAGTCATTTAAATGATGTTTTAGAATTGTATTTGTGAACAACTAAAGATGCGCACACTGTATTATGTGAAAAAGCAATGTCCAAAATACTATTGTTTACTTTTTAAAGAAAAAATAAAACCATTTATTTAAAAGTATGTATCCAATAGTATAATATACATAACTTAGAATAAAAGTTACAACTAGCACCCTAGGCTACCCTTGTATACCTTCTAGTCACTACCCTCCCTAAGGGTAACCACTAGTCCAATTTCTTAAAAAATTAAAGAAAAAATTTTAAATTTAGTTTTCATTATATTTTTCCATATTGCCGTTTGTCCCCCTGCTGCATTCCCACTGATGTCCATGTCCATGAGGCCTTTTCCTATTTGCTCCATCCCTCTATCCCCTTCCCACCATCGCTTCCTCCTCTGTCTATGAGTCTGTCTCTATTTTGCTTGTTAGTTCAGTTTGTTCATTACATTCCACATTTGAGTGAAATCATATGGTATTTGTCTTTCTCTGACTGGCTTATTTCACTTACCATATAGTATGTGTATGTATACTCTTTTGAGTGTGGTTTCTTTTGCTTCTCAAAATATTTTTATCAAGAATATGTGCATGAAAGAGAATTGGCAGAATGTTCACCAAAATATCAAGACTATATCTAAGTCAATGAGGTTAGAGGGCATTTCATGTATACTTGTGTACATGTATATGTGTTTTTTACTTTTTCTATGTGGAGTTTATATTGGTTTTCCAATAAGAATTTTTAAAAGCTTTATATTTTCACTTGCAAATGCAGAATGATGAGTCAGAATGCCCTGCTGTGGGGTGACAGTGATAAGCGTGCTCTTACCTCAGACCTGGACACAAGGGCCTCAGACTGCCCTCTGAGAATTCAGCTCAGAGATGAACATTGAGAGTATTAGCGTTGAGTTGGGTGAAATCTCTTTAAAGAATCAGAACGACTCACAGGTCAGAATTAGTCCTGGCTATAACCAAACTTGACATTCAGAAATGCAGTTCAGAATGTCTGAAGGGAGTGTGTGAAGAATGGATGTGCCTAAAGGAAAGTCACAGAGGCAGAGGATGCCAACTCAGCAGGCTTGGGATGGCATGGCCTCTCAGACTGGCTGGCTTCTCCTGCTCCCTGGTATGTCCGCCCCATGGTGAACTGGAAGCATCATCATGCTATCTTGGCCTGATATCATTAAGCATTTAGATCACCTGTGTAATTCCCTAACTCTAATTAGGGTCAGGCCCACAAAAGAGCCCTCTGGCCACTTGGCTCTCCAGGCAACTTGTCCACAGCTGGTTAGGCTGACATAAGCATCCATGCACTTGATAGTGAGTTTCCTCATTGTGAATGAGCAGATCTGGCAGCTAATTTGGTGAATGTCTCTGTGAGCGTTGTTGGAGTGAGTCAGTGCTCTGGGTCCAGTCAAATCTGTGGCTTTGACAGGAGGAATTTATGAGCCCTAGAGGAGAGGGGCCAGGCAGTGGACGCTTCATAATGACTGAGATAACGGTCCCCTCTGGGCCTCGTCAGGCATCTCTGAGCCTCTTTTCTTCAGTGCTACAAGTCCCATTTCTTCTGGCATGTGGCAGCTCTCTTGCTTCTTCGGCGTGTCTGGCCCATCCATCGTGCATTGAGAAGACCAGTCTTGTCCCCAAGGTTAGGAAAGCAGAGCCCAGTGAGGATGCTATAGGAACCTGGCCAAAGAATTCAGAGACACATGGATACCTGATAAACTTCCCCTGAGGGTTGAGTAATTCCAGATATGAACCCGAACTTGGTGGAGATCACTCACCTCACCATCCATCATGGCATTGCTGTGTGAAAGAAGCATTCAACTTGGAGTCAGCAGATTTTCTATGGTTTTGACCTCATTATCTGGGTGTCTTTTTCACAAGCCAATGTTTTGAGTCCTTGACCATAAAATTAAGGGTAACAATTCCTACCATACAGCTGCTATAAGTTTAGTCGCCATGATGGATGAGAAAGTGTGCTATAAACGAGAAAGAACTTTACAAAGCGATGTTATTTCTTTATTCATGAACCATAATTGGAATTTGTGTGTGTGAATGACTTTTGAAAGGCAAACAAATTAAACTCTATTATGTCCTCAAAAATGGAGAGATGATTTTAATTTATCATGTAATGTATGGAAATTGATCAATTATTAAAGAGACAGCCAGCAATGCCGCAGCTTGCTCAAAACATTATAATTAAATACTTATATTAAAAATCCAATTATTAGTTTTGTTCTGAATGATAGCCTTGCATCTAAATTAGATTTCTATTTACTGTTTTTAAGGTACAATTTCATAAAGAAGATTCTTTTGCCGCCAAAATTCCAAAGCCCTGGCCAAAGCCTCTCCAAACTGGAAGCCTCTAGAATTTTTATGGGTAGTTTTCTGTGTGCTTATGAGCACAGCACTTTGACTCCTTGTCCGTGATCTACTTCTTAGAAGATTAAATTCTCTTTTGACCTTTGCATGGCTACACGTAGTAAAGTAGGAGACAGACCCCTAGAACTGTAGGCAGAAGACCCTCGCTGTGTGGCTCCTGATACATCACTTCACCTCTGTACATTTCAGATTCTTCTAGCAAAATGGGGGAAAGACTTCCTTTGCAGGATATGGTTTCAGAGGAACAGTGGAGAGGAAATTGCCTTGTAAACACTTTAAAGTCCTTACTTTGTGTGTTCCATACAATGGTAACACTGAACATTTGGAACTTATTTCTAAGACTGAGATGTAGCATAGGGTAGGATGACCTCCTAAACCAGACCACCTGGTGTTTGGATGTGGTCCTGCCAGGCCATTAGGACTTGGCCATCTCCATTGGTAGAACATTCCCTAGTGGTATAAGCCACTACTCCTATTCTGGAAGAGGTCTACTTTAAAAATTCTTTCTATAAGTAGAAATTTGCTTCTCTATTTTCCATTGTTCTTAGCTCTTCTTACTGCAGTGAAAATAGAAAAATATTTGCACCCTCTTTGTGGTGACACAACTTCAGATTCTGAAGACAACTATATATTATGTTCCTCCTACTATATTTCTTTTTTTTCCCCACACCGCTATTACCTTAATTGCTCTTTGCCTGAAATGTTTTCCAAACTCTTCAACATCTTGGCTGAGCTTCTTCAAATATATGGCAATTGCTCAATATCCCCCTTAAGATCTGTCACCTGAATTATAGTTAAGAATGGCTGCCCTGGTCAGTGTGACTCAGTTGGCGGGAGCATCGTTCCATAAACTGAAAAGTTGCAGATTTGATTCCTGGTCAGGGCATATGCCTGGGTTGCAGGTTTGATCCCTGGTCGGGACGCATGAGAGAGGCAACTGATCGATGTTTCTCTCACATCGATGGTTTTCTCCCTCCCTTCCCTTCTCTCTAAAAATCAATAACCATGTCCTCATGTGAGGATGAAAAAGAGAATGGCTAATATTTATAACTTTAATGGATGGAGAATGGATAACTTTATGGAGTACTTACTCTGTGGTAGGCACTGTTCTAAGAACTTTATATAAATCAACTCATTCAATCCTCATAGCAACTCTCTGAAGAAGTTATTCTTGTTGTCCCCCTTTTTAGAGAAAAGGAAACAGAGGTAGAGATAGTAATATGCTGACCCAGGAAGTAAGTGGGGAATCTGGGATTTGAACACTGGCCTTCACTGTATTTTATGGCCCTGTATAAAAAAGAACATATATCCCTGTCTTTGGACTGATGAGCACTGCAAAAGGCTAGTTGTTGTAGCTACCACAAGAGTATAAGTGGCATCTTTCTGGATTTGGTTTCCCCACATCCAGAAAAGTCAATAAAAGTCAGATGAAGGGGTCTGATGAGGTAGTTTCTAAAACCTTTGTAGCAGTAATATTCAAACATTTTATGGCTCAGGAATTTACAGCAATGGCTCTTACAATGTCCTGGTTCCTGTTTCCAAATACCCATTATTTAGCTTTTCTAAGTTAGTTGAAAATGCTTCATTTACTAAGTAAATGTTGTCCTGATCTTGGCAATTGTTTCTCTATGATGGAAGTATTTTGAAGAAAATCGGTCCTGGTGAAACTGGTCAGATTTGATTCAGATCAGGTCTTCAGTCCCCTCTACTCTCAGGTAGTCTGCGGGCCACTGCATGCAGGTTTGTCTTTTTAAAGCCCAGATCTGCTAGTTGAGTCAAATGACCAAAAACCATGTCTTCCCAGTGTTTGCTGATTGGGCGCCGACCTTGCTAGCGCACCGTGTCCAGTCTTTTCCTCCGTTGTGCACCGTTAGCGCCCTGGCTTCTTCTTCTTCGGTTTCCATTTTCTTCCTTTACTTGGGAATGCCCTTAACTCCTTTCTCCTGTGTGAATTCTGCTTGTCTCTTATGGTCGGCGCGGGTGACACTTCTGTTTGAAGCCTTCTGTTCTTTCTTCAGTCGGGTGACCTTCCACCTCCAAACTCCTACAGCACTTAAACTGTGTTTCTCTCTCCAGTTTAATTGTTGTAATAATTATTGATCTATAGGCAAGCTTATCATATTCATATAACAGAGCTTTGTTTTTGATGAATACGAAGCTCAATAAAAGTCTCTATGATTATTTACTCTGAATTATTTTTAATGAGATAATCAGAAGAGAATAGATAACTGAAAAGAAAATCCACTTCAAGGAGAGATTGAGCTGTTAAAACTGTTTTATAGCAATGATGCCTCCTAGAATGTCAGCCTCAAGAATGCAGTTGGAGGCTATTTTCTTTTTTCCAGGTTACTGGCTTTCTAGAATCTGCAAGATAAAGCACATAGTTTTGTTGAGCCATTATGTTTTCTGTAGATGTTATGGGGCCTGGCTTTGTCAAATTCTGGTTCTGCTTCTTCAGTTTCTTCCCTTAAGTGTTATAAATGGACAAAAGAGAGTTTGCCCATTTGTGAGTGCTCACCAACTGCGAATACCCTTCTTCCATATGGGGACCATTTTATCTGACCAAGTCTGCTTCCTCAAAGTAGGAGCCAGAATTTTCATGGCACCGGCACGTGACCACAGGCTCCACCAGACAGAGCTATTCATGTGAGTCTTTATTTTAGTTGGAGTGACCTGAGAGTCTAGTCAGCTGCTAGGCTCCATCTTTTGGTGAGGATGGAGGCATGGCATCTGTTTTGGGGATCAGCAGTGGCTGACCCTGTGCCAGGACCCAAGGTTGGTAGCATAGACCATGGTGTTGCTGTGCACCAGCAGGGACTAAGATATCTTTGCCTAGTGCTTGGGCAGTGTGATTGGAGTGCTGCTCCTGACAGGGTAGACTCCAAAGTGAATCTCAGTCCTTCTCCAGAGATTTTGCAAGTTATTTGAATGAATCTCTTTTCTGCTTTAATTCAATGGAGGGATTCACTTGGTTGTTTCTAAGACTGCTGACTAGTAAGAAGAGCCTAGATCTTTGTGGCAGGATGTTACATGTGATTCTCCCACTTCCCTTGGAATTTCATCAAAAATCCTGAAGGAGGAGAAAAACAGACTAGGTGCGCATCTGAAGGGAAGGTACTAGACCACCTCTGCCAGACCTCCTGAGAGATTGCAGATCTGGTTCTGCTGGCATTTGCCAAGTCCCCCCTTCTTAGCTGTAGAAGAGGTGGAGGCTGAACCTCCAGGACAGTGATGAGTTCCTTTAGAGAGAGTTATATTCCTCCCACGGATCTCAATCTCAGTGAGAGAACATTTAAAGGAATCATTATATGAAGCTTGTTATCATGTATCTGCTGTAGGTTTAGGGGATGATGCAGGGATAGGTACTTAACTCATTCCTTGTCTGTGACTCCAAAGGCCACGATTCAACAATGCTCTTATATTTTCTCCAGTGGTGGCTACTACTTGATAAAAATGTATATGCACATCACAACCAAGTCAACTAATCAATAATCTGCATGTAATGCTCACATCATCAGTCTTAGATAATCTTTTCATTGTCTTTATGAAATCCTACATTTAAAAATGTCCTGTAGGTGTTATTGTATATAGTGACCTGGAGTGAATGGATTTCAAGTCTTGCTCTAAAGATTTTGGTATTTGAATGGGAGGAATAGTTGAACAACTCTACCCCTACCCCCATTCACACTCCTACCCCTATCCCTTACACACACACACATCGACTTTGGAAATTCTGGTATAATCAGGCAAGTAGCTATCTGTGTTTGCCTTGAGTTCCAGATGCCCTTAGTTCGGTGCCTGGTACATGGTGGATACCTCTTTCCTAGAAAACACCCATTGTGTTCGATATCAGTTTTTGTATCAGTAGCTGACAGCATTTTAGCAGCCTAAAATGATGATTAATGCTTGTGACTATCTGGCGTCCAGTGCTGTTATCCCCCATTTTCACTGCGGCTGGCAAGGACAGAGATATTGCACTTGTCTTACAAATTCACTGGGGCAGAGCCAGGGTAAACATTGACTGGAGGTTCTATTTAAGGCCAACTCATTAGAATTTTAACCAATTTGCAAGAATAACTCAATTAGCACAGCTCATTAGACTCTAATTAGACTTTAAACCCTTTTTTTAAACCTGGTAGCCTTAGTGGGTCTCCTGAGGATATGTTGCCGGGGGTGGATGTCTACGTGGTTGTATACCTGTGGATGTGCCAAAGAGTTAATTTTCCCACAGCAGGGTGGGGTAATCCAAAGAAAACAAACAAGGAATCAGACTGGCTTGACAAAAGCACTATATGATTGTAAAAAGAATGACTTACTCGGTGTTAAGCCAAAAATCTGTCCTGGCCCTGGTCCGAGTTAGTACCTATCATGTGCCTGTAGCAGTGTCTCGGCGCCGCTTCACTCAGGAAGGTATTTGTAAAATGTCCAACCTGTGTTCTTCCAGTTAACTCTTTGTAGATGCCGGTGCTCTCCCTCCCCCTTACCATCCTTGAAGTTATGAAATCTTTGAAATATGTTGATTTTTGGTTGTGAAATACATCACCTCAAGACCAACACACCCACTATGTTTTCATGTGTTTGATTCCTGGGGTTCTGGGACTTGGGAGAGGACCCATGGGTCCCGCCCAGCAGAACACCCAGTTTGTGATAGCACGCACAGGTGCCCATCGCCTCCACTTCCAGGAACAGGGGCCTGTCCAGTCTTCCTCTTCTCCACCCACCCAAGTCTCTTGATTTCTAGAGCCATGCTGAATATGCTGCATCCACTCCCACACGACAGCCTTTCAAACACGCCCATGACATTGTCTCTTCTTTGGGCGGGGAACTTCCTCCACCCTCAACTGCTCCTCAGGTGGTGCCATTTTGAGGTCTTTCTCTATCCAGACCTGCAACCCTCCTCCACTGTTACCCTTTCTCATTTACAGTAAAGGGCATAAAACAGCACATTTCTTCCCCTGCATCCCACCTCCAACACTGGCATAGAATGGAATTTCAGCTGCGTTGCCTGGACTTTATACTTTTGTTATAGCCAGCATGTGGTACCTTCAGCTTTGTGTGGCAATCTTGTCACACCCGTGGCTCATACCAAGAATATGTCAGTCAACTTCTCAGGCTGTGGCCTTTCCGTGTAGCAGCTCGGTTGTGTGTATCAGTGCTGTGCCTCACCTGACAGCAGAACTTTGTATTGACCCCGTTTAACCTTGTGTTGTTGGATATGGACCGTCTTCCTCAGCAACCCACTCAAGAATCAAGAAATATGAGCTGTGTTCAAAAGGCTCCTGTGTTTGGGTTAATGTTTTGTTGCTGCCATCTTGAAATTTTTCATTTTTGAACACAGGACCCTACATTTTCGTGTTGCATTGGGCCTAACACATTTTGCAGCTGATCTATCTTGATCAGGAATATTGATCTCTTCTCTCCCTCACCCCTAATCTTGGCATATTGTTTCACCTCATATCTGCAATATGTAAAACAAGGGGATTTCCACCTCTGGCAGCCCATGAGTCTAAAATAGAAAAGGTAGAAAAAGGGAACAGTGAGCTCTGTCAAGAATTGCAGGAGGAGCTCTGGCTGGTGTGGCTCAGTTGGTTGGGGTGTCCTCCTATAATGGAAAGGTTGTGGGTTCGACTCCTCATTAGGGCACATAGCTAGGTTGTGGGTTCCTGGTCCAGGTGCGAACAGGAGGCAACCGATCAATGCTTCTGTCTCACATCGATGTTTCTCTCCCCTTCCTCTCTCTCTAGAAGCAATGGAAAAATGTCCTTGGGTGAGGATTAAAAAAAAAAAGAATTGCAGGCAGAACTAAAACTTCACACAGGTCTTTTGAACTTAACTAGCCTAGGTTCCTCATTTTATGTTGGAGGAGACTCAGTTTTGGAAGGGAAAGTCCCATATACATTGGAGTAGAGATTTCTGAGGGTAAAACTTCTCCCAGAGGTGCCCACCAGGAAGGTCATGGCAGTGGGCAAGAAAGTGGCCAATAATGATGGGGCAGGAAGAGTGAGGTCGGACTGTTTCCTCCTTACTCTGGTGCCTGCCTTTCTCCTGCTCCCTGAAGCACATGCGCATACTCTAAATACAATTCAGCAGTTTTGGTGCAAAGTTCTAGTGATAAAGCCAAACCACCCAGAGTCCTAGGCAGAAAACTGAGCCCGGTGATGTAGCGGGGTATGGAGATTCCTGCCTAGATCAACCATACATCCTTTGGGGACTCCCAGAGTTGACCTGCCCTTTGAGTGCCGTGTGGGCACTCTCTCTACCTAATGCATTCTGTTCTCCTCCTTTTGGTAGTGACTCTGGCTTTTAACATCTTTCCTAAATGCCCATCTCCCCTCCACCTCTTCCTTTTCCCATAGTTATTCTTCTCTTGGAAATTTGAAGGCCCCCAACCCCTCTGGTATCATGTAAATGTTCTTCTCTGAGTGCAAGCTTCTCTCCAACAAACTTTCTGTGCTGCTGGGGTGACCTGCTGGGGCAAAGGCAGAGGGAAGAAGGATGTGAGGGTCTGGGGAAGAACTCCCCCACCATTTATTTTCCCCCACATCCTTCTTAAAAATACAATTTCACATAGCAAAGACTTGTCTCCTGATGGAAACCCACTTTGGATCTCGGTAATAGTTTCATATTTCCTCTGCTGGAGTAATTTTGACTCTATAATTTTCAGAGAACCCTTACCCTTTCCCCCACCCCCAGCTATGTTCCCCCATTACATCACCACGCCCTCCTCAAGGCACATGAGCTCACCTTGCAGCAGGATCCCTGACTCTTGCTGGAGGTGCCCCAGCCTCACTGCTTTCTCAGTTTCTAGAATGTCCTCTGCATCCTTCACTCTAGGCTTCTGCCTTGAACAATCCCACTCCACCTTTTCCCCAACACATTTCCCCAGTGCAGCCTTCTTTGACCATTAGGCTAGTCTAGGCATCCCTGCTTTTCCTCTCACTATCATACCACATATGTTTGTTTCCAGTGTAACTGTGACTATTTTGGTGGATGTTTACATCCCTCACTAAATTAAAACACCAAGAGCTGAAATTCATCAAGAGTTTTCTGTACCCCCGAGACTTTACATATGTTATGTAATATTCAAAATAACCCTAAGAGGTGGGTACTGTTATTATCAATCATATTTTATAGCTGAGGAAACTGAGGCATAGGGAAAGCACGCATTTATTCAAAGTCACGTGACTTACAGGGGGCAGAGTTGTTCGGCAGGACCAGACAGGTAGTTTGGCTCCAGAGCCCACACTGTTTACCGCTCTGCTGTCCTCCAGGACAGTGGGGACTGTGCTGTGTTTGCTTACATGGTATCCCGCGTGCCTAGCCCCTGGCATATGACAGATCCTCCGTAAATGCACATGGACTTATGGAAATTGCCCAGTTACTTTTTCTTAATTTCTTTACTCTTGGCTGCAGGGAGAAGGCAAGGGGACAGATATACATGTACAATAATATCGGGGGTGAGAACTCTGCCTTCAAAGCTTGGTACTTTTATAGGAAGGCCCTGGAAGCCCTGGGAGAGTGGAGCTGACAATAGGACTGTGACTTCAGGACCTGGTACTGCAGCCTCCCTGCTTGCCGTGTAGTTACTGTGGCCTGTTCTGACCATGCACGGCACTTCCGATGAAAGCTGGCCCGAGAATCATGGAAAGGGATGGCGGGTGGAGAGGCCAGTTGACATTCTCCATTTCAGATGTGGTTAAGGGCAAAGTTCCCTCAGTGTATTCTAAGCTTTGGCCCTGTGGTGACTAAGAAGGATGATTCATCAGTAACCTTCCTGTTTTCACTATTAAAACAATTCTAACCCAAACCAGTTTCCATTGCCGTGGAGGGCAAACCTTAGCCACGTTGAGTTTGTTGATATTTATAGCAGAGGTCGGAGGGGATGGAGAACATAAAGGCAGTCCCCCGGGAAACACACAGCCTGACTTACGTTCACTGAAGAGGTTAGGGACAGGGGTCCCGGTCACACCCATTTTATTGCATTCAACTATACAAAAGCATCCTGGGCCAGGTGTTGTGGTAGTTGCTGTGAGGACAGAGAGGAATAAGACAAGGTTACCTCCCTTGGTGTGTGTGTTGGTTAATCCAGTTAACTGTGTTAAAACCTAGGGAAATTGTTAAAAGAAACCCTAAATGACTATGGGTGCATTTGACATTACGTGATGGATAAATGACAAGTTGTCTATAAAGGGAATTGAATGCCTTTTCACATTAAAAATGTATGTACATTACAACTTTGTAGTGATTCGCACAAGAAAACTTTTTGTTTTTTTTCTGCAAAAATTATCATTATAATTGGTCAAATGTATAATCAGCCCATTTTTTTTAATTAGACAAAAATGTTTGAATGTATCAGTTTTCTGAAGGTGAATCAGGGTAAAGAGCCTCTCCCACCCCTTGCTCCTGGTCCTCTTCCCTGGAACTAGGTAGGCACTGTCCCCAGTTTCCTGCACACTTTTGAGAAAGATTCCGTGCCTAAACGAACACATGTGTTGTACTCAAATGGGAACAAACTAATACATAGACTTCACCCGGACTTTTTTTTATTCCATATCAGTATTTAAGGAGCAAAGCCTCTCTTTTCTTTTTTGGCTGCATAAGATTCTGTTGAATGAATATATCATAACTTATTTAATCTATTACTGATGAATAGCTAGCTGTTTCCTGTCCTTTGCTGTTACAGTGATAACCTTGAACCTAGTGTTGTTATACGTATTTATGCAGGGCATAGCCCTAAGCTAGCATCTTAACACTGTCATTTGCACTAAACATAGATAAAGCCACATTTTGTGGAGTGTTTTGTTTTGGAGGGCTTGTTGGGCGGCATCACTGATAATGCCATTTCTGAGGCATTTTGGCAGAATCAGTAAATTGGGAGATTATTTGCAGAGACCGTTTTTTAGACGGTGACGACACAGATACTGCATGTGATTATAAATGGAGTCATTCCCCTTTGAAAACACACCTCTCTCAAACACGGAGACAAGCTTTATCTGTCAGTTCTTCCTGGTGTGTGAGACACTTTAGGATCATGTTATGGTTTGGCTTCTTCCTCACAGTGTGATCATGGGCAAGTGGCTTATTTTTCTGAGAACTATTATGTTCTCTGTAGGATCTGGATGCGATACCTATCTCACAGGGCTTCGACGAGAAACAGTTGAGATAATGTATGTGATGTGTTGCACAGGGTTTTGTAGATTTGCCCAGTAAAAAGATCGTAGTCCCCCCAAAAAAGCCATTGGTCTGGAATGGGTGACATATTAGTCTCTGAAGGAAGGTCTGGTACTACATGAGGTAGAGAACATGTGTGGTAGCCCGACCACAAAGAGATGTCACGCTTGAGCTAATGGCGAGGAGTTGGGGGAATCATAGCAGGCAGGGATCTGCCACCTCTCTTCTCTCCCATCTCCAACAATCCACAGTTAAAATTCAGCTCTCAGGTAAGAATGGTAAAGGCCTCCTTCAAGAGGCCTGACCAGCTCTTCAGCTTCCAGAGGATTTAATCCACAAATGCTTATTTCATACCATCCTTTCAACACCATTCCACCTGTACATTAACCAATGTCTATATTGATGCCAAATTAAACCATCACTGAATTCCTGCTATTTCACATCACTCTGTTGGATGTTGAGAAGAGATATCAAGCTGAATAAGACAAGCAGCCTTTGTGTGCCAAGCTTATGCTATATTATTGTACTAGTCCTATGAGTTTTGTGTAGGTGATAAACTGAGACTTTAAAAGGTTAAGTAGCTTGCCCGGGGTCATGTAGGGTAGTGAGTGACTGAGCCTGGATTCAAGCTCTGGAAGCTCTGTGGCCCTCAGTTTCCCAGCCCGTTATATAAGGAGACTATAAATATATCACGGGGTAGCTGAAGATGAAATGAAATAGCACAAGTAAAGCCCTGGCACTGTGCCTCACACCTAGTTACTGTTGTTATTTTTATTGCTTTCCCCAGAGTTGGCGCATTGCAGAGCTGGGGCTGGGGCTCAGGGCTTTCTAAGGTCCCGTAAAGTCATGTTCTTTTTGCAACTCCATACTGCCTCCCTGCAAGGTGATACAGCATGTTTTGGTTAGCTTCTCTACATAAAAATTGAAGATATAAATAGACTAGGGGATGAAGTGGCATTAGAGAGATGCTGGAAAAGTGATTAACCAAGGAGATGACTAGTCTGGAGTACGTGGCAACCCACCATTCTTCAGGATTCACTAAGCTCTCTGCTAGGACCAAGTCCAAGTCCACTGAAAACTGTCACCCAGTGGCTGTAGGGCTTCAGCTCCCGACGCCGGACTTCAGAGGACAGCAGCATGACTTCGTGCTCATTGCTTCTGCAGCAGTTGCCACATCCAGAAAGGCTCTGGAACTTGGCAGACTTAGGTTTTACATCCCCATTCCAACACTTGTGTGCTCTCTGATCTGGGTTAGTTACTTCTTTCAGTTTCAATTTCCCTTACTGCCAAATGAGAATAATAATAATACATAGTCAGAGGGTTGTTGTAAGGTTATATGAAAATAAGAATTATTTATATACAGCACTTAGTACTGTGTCTGACTAACAGAAGCCCGCTGTGAGTGGTAGCTTTTGTTACAAGGAAGTTTTACATATTGTTGTGAGAACGTTGTTGATGAGTCTTGGATAACAGACCTTTGTGATAGGCATACTTTTTTACAAGTGCTTCTTTGGAAGAGGGAGCCACTTCTCCCAGTCTGGCTCTCTGTGTGACATTGCACAGAGGAATGTGTAAGAAGCCAGAGGGAAGCCCAGGAGAGATTTGTTGCCAGCCGAAATTTCACTCTAAACCAACCCCTGCGTGCGAGCCTACACTTACCCAGAGATAAATCACAAAGCAGTTACTCCCTTTGGAAAGGACTTGGAAAGCCTATGTGAAATCTGTCCGAAAGTAGTTTGAAAAGTCTTAAATGTAAAATAAAGAATAAATTTTATGTTAGGATACTGGATGATTATATAAAATTCATTTTCCATTTTATCATGTTGTTTTCCAGGGAAAGATACAAAAACAGTTAAGTAAAAATAACATAAAAGATATGAAATACTTTAAAAATTGCCTTTTTCAGCTTGCAAAGAGCACATAATTGTTTATAGTATAACATGTGTGGACTCCATTTCCCTCATTGTTTCCTTTCGGCTGTCAATTTTTAATGTCCATCATTATATTTTCATCTTAATGCTATTATTCCTTATTCTATTTCTGCCCTCTCCTTTTTTAGTTTTAGTCATGTCTTTTTGAGGGCAATAACTGTTAATTCAATCACACAAAAAAATGAATTTTGAGCCACAAACCAAAACCAAAAAAAAAAAAAA
>VMDR010010677.1:0-30222 GCA_007922815.1 Macrotus californicus | reverse complement strand
TGCCCAAAACTATTTATATGTATGTGCTAATCATACTAGTATAAAATATTTAGTTCCAAACAACCCAACATTTATAGCTTTAAACAGTAGACATAAGCAAGGTATCATTACACACAGTAGTTGCTGAGAGCAAAAAATATCTGATGACAGAAACCATGTCCATAACATCTTAACATTGCAGTTTGCCTTTACATAAACCTGAATATTGTTTAGCAAAAGAATCATCAAAAGAGTAAAGCATTTCAAATTCCTTCAAAGTCATAAAAAAGAGCAGTAACAGAATGACTGCTCCAAAGATTCTGAGAATAGAAACTCTCTCAGTCTGTACTATCCTAACTCACCCCCCTCAAAACACATTCACCCTTAGGGATTCACAAACAACAAACACAGAATTCACTGCAACTGGGGTTACCATTTGTAAGCAGCCTTTCACTGCTCTAAAAGGCTCATCATTGAAGATGCTCATCAGTTTTTAAGCCACATCCACAGCTGCTTAGTTAGAAAAACAAAATTTGGCGGCCAAAAATTTAAAATGACATTTATATAACACTTTTACATAAAATAATACTGAAAGTCCTCCAGTATAATAGAAAGAATGAATGTATCTGGAGCACCAGAAACATGAGACTCCCTCCAGTCATTCTAAATAGTAATACCTTTCATTTACATGGTATGAGAATTACTTTCTAAGCTCTCTGACATGTACATATCATGTTTAACAACGCTTAGACCAGAGAGATATCACCGACGCTGAAAAAAGGTGAAGCAGAGACATCACCAAATTAGTGCTGATCAGCATCTGTATCATGACCACTAGCCGGTGTTCTTTCTACAACCTGTTTCTTCCAAAGTTGTGTAATGAAATGCTGAGACAAAACCCCAAATAAAACTGTTCTAAAAGCTAAAGTCAATTTTTAAAAATCCCACATAAACAACTTTCCTTTTCAGTTCTACCCTCCTGCCTCAGATTCTACCTGGATTGAGGAAGGTACTACGCTGGGTAGTGGTGCAGCCAATCATGTCGACAGAGGACTTAAGAGTTAACCACAAAACTAGGGGGTAGAAAGTGGAAGAGCAGGAACACCCAGTAGTACATTACATACTAGATCACACAATCTCTAGAAGATGTTCATGGCAATTGAATGGGAATCCAGAGACATGAGTGAATTCCAACTCTCCCACCAACTAGCAGGTGAACTTGGTAAAGTTCTATAAAACAGAAAACACTACCTTCCTCACCATACATGGCAATCGCTAAATGCAGCAACAGACCTCAAGAATACTGACCACCACATTCAGTTAACAGATTGTATTTAAAACACATTAGTTGAGTCTGTATTAATCCCAGGGGGCTCATAAAACTTTGTTAAGTACAACAAATAGTAGTAAAAGTAGGATTTCAAGTCAGTGAGAAAAAAAACAGAGCTTACAAAGAGTGATGTTGTTTAAGAACACTTCATTCATTCATTCATTCATTCATTCATTCAAGAAATACTGAGTGCCCACTACACACCATGCACTACGTTCTAGTTGGGGAGAGACTGAGAAAATAAAAAGGCAAATGAAACATACTGTTAAAAGTTGACACATGCAAATGACAAATAAAACAGGGAAGGAGCACAGAATGCAGGATTAAAAATCAGGACAGCCCTGGCCAGGTAGCTGCACTGGTTAGAGCACTGTCCCCATATGCCAGGGTTGCAGTTCAATCCCCCGTCGGGGCTTAAGCAGGAATCATCCATGGATGAGTGCATGGGTGAAACAGCACATCGGTATTTCTCTGTCTCTCTCTACCTTCCTTCCTCTCTCTCCCTAAAAAAAATAGTTTTTAAAAAGCAGGATAAATGTGATAAAATGTGAAAGCACTAGAAAGGAGACCACGAAAAGGTGCCAGTGAGGTGGAAAACCAGGAGATGGTATTCTACAAGGCAAGGGAACAAAATGTTTGAATAAAAAGCGGGTGATCCAAAATCTCAAATGCGGCTGATCAAGTCCAGTCAGACGACATTTGAAAAAACTGACCACTATGCTCGCCTGTGTGGACGGGAACTGGTAACAATGAGAGCAGTTTTGCTGGGATGGTAGAGACAAAAACCTGGCTGAAGTAGGTTTAGGGAGAACGGAGTGAGAGTAACTGGAGACAGAACTCTTCACAGGAAGTTTATTGCAAAGGGGAAAAGAGAAACAGGGCACAGAGGGGTGTGGAGTCCAGAGCGAGAAATAACAGCATGTTTGTATATTGTCAAGAATGCTTCAGTGCCAAGGTAAAAAAACCACAGAGAGGGAAAGCTAGCTGGCTAGCACCACGTCTTAAGAGTAGCAGAAAAGAAATGGGGTCTAGTGCACAAGTAAGGGGCTCACCCTTGAAAGGGAGTTCTTGCCCTTAAAGGAAAGTTCTCACACTGATGTGCAAACCAGCAGGCATCAGATCACCTGGTGAAACACACTGTTGGAGTCCACCCCCAGAGCTTCTGACACAGGAAGTTGGGTGGAGTGAAATGATTTACATTTCTAACAAGTGCCTAGATTACTCCACTGCTTCTGGTCCAAGGACCTCACTTTAAGAACGACAGCTCTAGTCTCAACAGAAGGGAGGACAAAAAGAATTGGGTGTGTGAGAACAAACGCTGTACACTTGGTTATACATTTGGAAAAATTAAGATTAGCGTCCACATCACATAATACACAGGAAGAAAAATTCCTCCTATCGGGGGTAAAGGGATAAATTACTTTTTAACTGTAAAAGAAGATACTCAAGAAAGATACATACAAGAACGCTTTTATAATCTTAGGGTGAGAAAGATAAGCAAAATACAACACCAAAGGAAAAGTTACAAATTTGACTACATAAAAACTCTGAACTCCTAAGACAATAAAACTGAATGACTAATAAAAAACTAGGAGAATATAAAATTGAGCAAAGGAGTTATCTAGAAAATGAAAAGTTCCCACACATGAGAAAAAAGACATTTCATCAGAAAAATGGATAGGTATAAATACACAGTTCACAAGAAAAATACAAATGCCCAATAAACAGATGAAAAAACAGTGGTTCCACTTAAAAGTATCCAGATTTTAGTTATCTCCACACATGCATAGATGTGTGCCTGGAAGTAATGTAAAAATGAGAAAGTTTACTTCCTCAAGCAGCCATTTAGAACAATGGGGCCCTGGCCAGGTGGGTCAGTTGGTTGAAGAATTGTCCCTTACACTAAAAGGTCAAAGGTGTCTGTCTGCCCCTCTCTTCTCCCCCTTCTACCTTTTCCTCTGTATAAAATCAATAAACATATCCTCAGGTAAGAATTTTAAAAAAAAGGGGAGTCACACCTACTGCTGCCCACAACTACACATGAAGTACTGTTCCCAAGTAGCTGAAGAGCAGTGTGCTGTTCATAATGGGGAGGATCCAGTTTACGTGCAGGACAGACTGAAGAACACAGAACCCTTTAAAAATCACACTGCATGGAAACGCATTCCACAGAAGTGTGGAAGGCACCTCCAGCCGGAAGCAAGGATGAACCACTCCTTATGCTCTACACTTGCTCTTTCAGCTTTGTAAACAGTATATCCATATATTACTTTGGGGGATAATAAACATTTTTAAAAACAAAAACTTCAAAGAATATACAGTAAAATGTTGTGTTCAATATGATGACTAAGATTTTGATACCTTCATCTGTTTTGTTACTTTTGTTATGAGGAGGAAAAAAATACATGCAGCAATTGAACTATCTATCTGTAGTCAACACTAAAGATGTGATTCTACCCTTTAAAGTGAGGGGAAAAAAGTTTAGATTTTTAAAGAATCTTTCATAAAAATAGTAACCATGACTTTTGCTTTCTTAATGCATAAGAAACAAAGATAGGCATCACAAAAGAATTAATTTTGAGTTTGGGAGGGTACTGACCTCACCCCAAATAAACAGTGCTCACCTCTGGGGCTGGGATTTAGTGTGTAGAGAAAACTACCTTACTCATTTTATATTGATATTGTTTACAATTAACGTGCATTTAACTAATGACTTTTTAAAAACTCAGATGGGAACTGAGGATGGCTGTGTCAGCAGCATAGTTTTTTAATCTCTTCCACATGAAAGACAGAGCAACCAGACAGCAAAATCAAAATGTATACACACGGTCTACAACGAAATTAGGTTACCAAGTAGCTCCCACACACACCAACAGACACAAATTAAAGAAGGAAGTAATGGGGAGGGGCAGGAGAAAGAAGCTGGCAAGGCCATGACAACAGTCCAACCATGAGATGAAGCAGGCCTTAAGAATAAAGCAATGGCACTGAGCGAGGAGAGTCCAGAGTACATGAGACAAGAAATCTGGAAGCAGAAAGGGAGAGATTTGGTCATCAACAAAATAAGAAAATACAAGAGTAGGAAGAAATGAAGAATTATTAATTTTTTTCCTGTGGCAGTTGGATGGACAATAGCACTAATGACATATATCAAGCCTACTTTAAAAGGTGACGTCACAGGTCTAGGTGGTGGAAAAACAAGCTGCTTTGGAAAAATCAAGTCTTGTGGGCCTACAAAACAACCAGTAAGAGCTTTAGAAATGTGGATCTGAACATCTGAGCTGATGATACAAATATAAAGTTAAAAAAATATGTAAGAGAAAGACAAAGATCGCCAACCACAATATTCAAGACTGGAAGAGGAGTAGCAAAGAAAAGAATGACATCAGAGTCCACAAAAACAAAGGACGCAGCAAAATGAAACTGGCTGATGAATAAACTGAAGTTTGAAGATCAAAAAAAACACCCCGGATTTTAACATGTAACACAAATGGGAATATAAATAAGAGACAAGTGATAAGAAAAAGATAATGGCAGTGGCTTGAATGGGAGCCTAAGAATGGAAATTGACATTAAGCAATTCTTACAGACCAGACCATAAAACTGGTTATCAGGCAGAAAAGAAGTGAGATAATAGAAAAAAACTGAAAATACACTTGAAGAAGGATTAACTGATAGACAACATTGTAGGAATGCCTGACAAATTTAAAAAACTAAATCATAAAATTTCTTTAAGATAAATGATTCTACTTCAGAGAACCTTTTAAATTCAAAGATTAGTCAAGTCTAATTTTGAAAGCATTTCTAAAACACAGATTTATGTTTAAAGTAATCCAATAAAGAAGAATATAATCTCCTTTCCCTTAAAGCCTTGTATTAGACATATCTAGGACTGTCTTGCCACCTAGTCAGAGCTTGGAAGCTTGCTCTTATCGGTAGGTATAGGGCAGTGCAAATGGCAAAGGCAGAAACAAAGCTGTGTGAACCTGCGTTAAATTCCAGACTTCTTATCTATAAAATGGAGATACCATCTCCCTCATGTTATAATTGAGGATTCAGCAGATACTCAACCAAATGTCAGTCCCCTATTCCCCTTAATACTATGTCTGCTAAACTATTTTTCATATTTCTAATATAAAAGAGAACGTCACCATTTCCATTAGAAAAAAAAAGTTAAAGAATATATTCCCAATTGTTAACAGTGGTAAATTTTCTGGTGGGAAACTACAGTGGCTCACTTTACAAGATATATTTAAATAACTTGTGAGTTTCTTTAACATATTTTTTCCATTTAGAAAAATAATCAGATGAAATTAATTAACCATTAAGAAAAACTTCCACAAAACAGTCACTTCCCTAAAAATAGAAATAAGCTAAAAATGAAATGAGAAAACAAATCAACTGCCCACCTAAGCAACTGCGTGAGTTTAAATTCTAATATAAAAGAAAATTAAAAGATAACATAATTAAATATATTCTAAAATAATTAAAAGATATTTAATTACCAACTTACAACTTCCAGCTAAAAAACTAGGTTAAATGAATGACATGCTACTAAATCTTGTACGGAAAATGTACACATCACACTGTATATCGTGGAGGAAGGCCAGGATGAAGAATGGCTGGTTTACCGATAATTATGAAATAAGCTTTGAAAGCTACAGCTTAAAAAAAATTAAAATAGTGAAGCAGCAACTCCCACTAATTCAGTAGTACTATCCATTTAATAAAATAATGACACTTGTTATAAGCTATAAGTAAATTACCAGAACTATCACTACTATCTTTGAATGCTGAAATGGATTTAATTCACTTCCTTGACGTTTGGATAAGCACAGATGACAGATACAACAGATTTAATGAATCCCACAGTCAAGAGAGTAATACTGTCTTGATATACTGACATATACACTAAAAAAATGACAGTATGAAAACCATCAGGTTCATAAACGAGCCCATCTTTCAGTACAAAATTTCAAGTTGTGGCTTCCTTCCCCGTGTGACAGTCTTCTTTTTTCTCAGTCTCTTCTGTAGTTCCATTTCAGATGCTTTAGAAACTGAGACAGCTGGAACTTTAGTGCAGGTGGTGAAAACAGGGAGGCAAGAGCGAGATCAGAGGGAGCCAGGGATAATTGAACCCAGGCAGTTCTTGAAGAGGGTTAACTAAAGCAGAGTGGGTTAGAAGGGATGCAGTGAGAACAAGCGTCTTCTCAAACAGGCCACGCTGGTCAGTCAGAACACAAGCAGCATCAAACAGCAGAGGAAAGAACAGGCAGGCTCAGAGCTGACCGGTTAATAAGCAACACTGGCAGCAGCACTCCACCAGCCAGGGGGCTGTGAGACTTGTAATCTTCCTTTAAGTCCCCACAAAGGGTGGGGGGAAAGACTCTTTAAAAACAAAGCCAAGTAAATATATCATTAAAAGGCAGCTGAGTGGTATAAGTAGAAAAGACTAAAAGACCAGCATAAGTCTCTCCCCCAAAATTAAACCAGGAACTAGCACCAGAGTTCAGTCACTTGAAGTGTCTCAGCCATTAGCTAACTGTAAATTATTTAATCTGCCAGTGCCTGTGTTTAAATGAGTTGCTACTTTAGAACATATGATTAGAAAAGTCTTTTCCAGCTGTGAAGTTTACTGAATCCAATGGACTGAAATAATCTACATCTGTCACAAAGAATGTAGTTACATTTTATGCTATGTTACTCCACAAGAGGGAGGGTACAATATACCGAATATAAATAAGAGAACAGAGTCATAGCCCAGCGGCCCTAGAGAGGACACTCATCTTTCCTTAAATTCAATTAAGGCACAAATTCCCAGTCTCCTCCATTAAAGCAATCCACAGTCTTAAGAAAAACCATGGCCTAAAATTTATCCATCTAGCTTCACTTTAAATACATTTAGAGATGGAAAATTTAGTCACTTGTGACTTTCACTGAGCTTCCCTTCAGCTTCTTTCTACAGGACATATTCTAATGCCATTGTGCTTTTCTATGTTTCAACACTTTCAGTTCTTTTTGCTGTATGTTTCATGTATAATTTCAAAAAGTATAGTCCAGAAATGTCAGAAAAGTGAATAGAATCCAGGGATCAGTTTCTCCGGGAGTTCTACCCAGAAAAACCAATCTTTGCTGAATGTTAAGTAAGCCTTATCATTTAAACTAAATGCCACCTAGTGGCAAGTGTTGTACATTATTAAATCCATACAAGTCATATTCACACAGCAGGTAACATTCTGGCCTACGGCAGTCGCTCCGTAATTATGCAAGATAAGTAAAATATTGATCCTGTCCTTATGGACCTCACTGAGAGACTGGACAGACAGATAATATAGACAGATTTATAAACTGCAGAAATATACTAAATGTTATAAAAGTATGCTAAATATTCAGTATTTATTTAAAAGCTAAAAGAAACAAAAGACTGTTAAGTGGTTCTCTTATACCTGTTCACTTCACTCAGACTTTCGCATTTCTAATTACTTAATCACTAAGGTTTCAATTGTTCAGCTGTTTTTCCTCAACCCAAATTACCCTTTACATTCAACTCCAGAAATGGGAAGGTGAAGGACCTACTACTTCCAGAACTGAGCTAGCCATTTTATTTCCCCTATGTCATTTAATCCTCACATCACTCCCATGAAGTATTTTCTACAATTGTTTAGACAAAGGAAAGATTTGAGTGACAAGCTCATAGACATATATTTATTTTAGAGATGGTGTACTGATTCCGAAGCTCCCTACAACACTATGCCTCACAATTAATTGCTTTGTCTTTCCGTTCCTGGGACTACCAAAACCAGACCTTGATCAAATTTCTCCTAAGGTATAGGAGGCAAACACAAAGCCCTCGGGCCAAATCCGGCCCTCCACCTTGTTTTATCAGGCCCAGCACCTTGTTTCTTCCCGGTGGCAGCGCCAAGCTCCTTGCCGCTAGTTGAGGAGTAGCTACATTTATACAGTCCTGAATTTACATTCAGCCCATTGAAGGTAACCACAAGGCTGAGGTGGCCCCCGGTGAAAATGAGTTTGACACCCCTGTCTATGGTGTCCATCAATTCCAATTTTATTTTACTATACTGTATACATCCAGCCTCACCTCTTCAAAAACATTCAGTAAGTTCCCCGCTCCCACCTCAAATCAACAACTGATATTCAAATCTTTAGCTTAGCACTCAAGGTCTTCTATAAGAGGCCCCAACCACTTTCCAGTTTTATTTCCTAGTTCTCCTTATCAACTCTCATGTTTTCTAAGAACTTCCCTACAATTAAGAGATAATCATTCACACCTCTGTGTTCTCACCAACATTATACACCTGGTACAGTACTTATAACCTGTCCTATTATAATTACCTGTGTACTTTCCACTAAATCATGAGATTCACCAGGCCATTTCTCAGCCATCTTTATAACACCAGTACATACAAGTGCCTTACTCCTAGTTAGTACTCAACAACTATTTCTCTGATAGTATGTTATTAAAAACAATTACAAAGGAAAACTGCTAAAGCATGGCTATACTTTTCATTTCCTGTAACCCTTCCTTCATGTCTGGGAACCTTGATGTTTCTGCTTCCTCCATTTGCTATATGGATCAGGAGGTTAGTATAGAACTATATAATTTTTTGCATGAAAAATGTTCTCAAACCAAAAGTTAAATGATTTGAGAAAGTATGGTGGCAACTACGGAGACAATAAAAAGTTCAATGGTTGCCAGGAATTGGGGGGTGGGTGGAGGGGGAGATGAATAGGCAGAGCACAGAGGATGTTTAGGGCAAGAAACTACTCTACGTTACAGATATATTTAGCTACATTACACATTTGTCCAAACCTAAAGAATGTATACCAACAGTGAACCCTAATGTAAACTATGGACTTGGGGAGATAATAATACGTCAGTGTGTATTTATGAATTATAACAATGTACCACTCTGCCGGAGGATGTTGAGGCTACTTATGTGTGGGGGGAGGGAGTACATGGGAAATCTCTGTACCTTCCCCTCAATCCTGCTCTAAACCTAAAACTGCTCCACAATATAAAGTCATTAAAAAATTATGCTGGCAAAATAAAGCAACATCTTAGTGTGTCTGCAGTTTTCCAAAAAGCAAACAAATACTTGTTTCAAATATGCAAACCAGTTTAAAACTAGTATGTTCTATCTGGAGCAAGACTACCTTCAAAGTAAGTTGTTTATAATAATAATCTTTTAAAAATCAGGATTCTAAAAACAAGATGGAGGCATAGGAAGAAATACTTTGCTTCCTCACACAACCGAAAGAAGGGTAACAACCAATTTAAAAACAAAAAACAACCAGAACTGCCAGAAAATCATTGAGTGGAAGTCCAACAACCAATGAGTTAAAGAAACATTCATCTAGACTGGTGCACTTAGACAAAGAAATATGACCCAAATGAAAGAACAGATCAAAACTCCAGAAAAAGAACTAAGCAACAAGGAGATAGACAACCTACCTGATGCAGAGTTCAAAACACTGGTAATCAGGATGCTCACAAAATGAAGAAATGAAGGCTACACAAAGTGAAATAAAGGAAAAGATACAGAGACCCAACAGTGAAGAGAAGGAAACTGGGACTCAAATCAATGATTTGGAACAGATGGAAGAAATAAGCATCCAAATGGACAGAATGAAGAAACAAGAGTGCAAAAAAAGTGAGGAGAGGCTTAGGAACCTCTGGGACAACTTTAAGCACTTCAACGTCCAAATTATAGGGATGCCAGAAGGAGAAGAGGAAGAGCAAGAAATTGAAAACTTACTTGAACAAATAATAAAGGAAAACTTCCCCAATCTGGCAAAGGGAACTGATTTCCAAGAAGTCCAGAAAGCCCAGTGAATCCCAAAGAAGTTGGACCCAAGGAGGAACACACCAAGGCACATCATAATTACATTACACAAGATGAAAGATAAGGAGAGAATCTTAAAAGCAGCAAGAGAAAAGGAGACAGTTACCTACAAAAGAGTTCCCATAAGACTGTCAGCTGATTTCTCCAAAGAAACTTTGCAGGCAAGAAGGGGCTAGAAAGAAGTATTCCAAGTCATGAAAGGGAAGGACCTACATCCAAGATTACTCTATCCAGCAAAGCTATCATTTAGAATGGAAGGGCAGATAAAAGTGCTTCCCAAATAAGGTCAAGTTCAAGGAATTCATCATCACCAAGCCCTCATTATATGAAATAATAAAGGGACTTATCTAAGAAACAGAAGATCAAAAACTATGAAGAGTAAAATGATAATAAACTTATAATAACTGAACCTTAAAAACAAAAACAAAGCAAACAACTAGAACAGAATCACAGAAATGGAGATGACATGGAAGATTATCAATGAGGGGGGGACAATAGGGGGGAAAGGTACAGGGAATAAGAAGCCTAATAGGTAGGCACAAAATAGACAGGGGGAGGTTAAGAACAGTATAGGAAGTAGAGAAGCCAAAGGACTCATTATGTATGACCCATGAACATTAACTAAGGGGATTGGGGGGACGCTGGAGGAAGGGCAGTGCAAGGAGGAGGGGGACAAAGGGGAGAAAAAAATTGGGACAACTGTAATAGCATAATCAATAAAATATATTACAAAATCCATAACATTGGTTCTATACTTTATAAGGCAACCAACATTGTAGTTATTTAACACAATCTTTACCACACTACTAAAAAATTGGATTTTATAAAGTGATAACCATTTTTCCTGGTTATATAAAATTTTTATGAGATTTCTTATTTACAGTTCTATAACCTAATTAATACACAGTACACACAAAAAAGTAGCTCTAAGACCAAATTAAAACTATTGAGTATTTAAAAGGAAGCATGGGAGAGGAATTAAAAGGGTCACCTTGATTCTCTAGTATACAGGGTCCGGCACAAATAATGCTCCCTTTTTTGAGCTGGTTATCTATACCAAACCTTTTATGACAAAATGACAATCATCTAATTCTGGAACATAACAATATCACACTCAAGCACACCATATGACACTTTAGGTGAAATGTTCAAATTGCTGACCACCTTGTGCGAGACATTCACACATCCTACCAACCACACTCAATGGCAATACTTCGCAGGACCCCGTATTTCATCTCACGACCAACAAGTGCAGCATTTGCACTGCAAGGCTTTGCCACCTAGGATACCTATGAAGCAGTGGTTTCTAGCTCCTCTTTCTTTGTAAACTTAAAACTGTAAATATTCCCAAGACTTCCATGAACATAACCAATCTGACTGAAAAGCTGTCATGCTTATCACCATGCAGTGTCTCAATACAACAAGCCCACAAATATTTATACAGATAGGTAACTATTGTAGTACCAATTACACAAACCAAACCATAGTACCTTCGATGCTTGCTCGTCCCCAGTACCATGTTCAGGAAATACATTATCCTTTTCACCTCATTAGGGTATCATTTCATTCCCTGGAGCAGAAGCAGGCCTAATGAGGCGTATGTGACACCATGAGGGTGTGCCAGGCCTATGGGGCATCCAGGACTGTGGGCAGAGTGTCTGAGAGATGGGCATTCAACATTCCTACAGTATTACTGCTGTCCAGGCAGAGAAGTAAGCAGTAAGGAGCAGACCCCAAAAAGTTGGGGGTGACTCAATGACAACATCCGTGGTCAAGCAGTAATTTACCAAGTATGTCTGCTCAAAATGCCAAGGCACATATTTACAGGGCTGCGGTCCTCTGCACCAAATACACTGCTGCCTTCCTAAAACATGGCCCACAAACCACAGGTTGCATATAAAAAGTCCATCTTAAACCCTGCCTGTGAAAGGTTACTAGGAGAAACCAATTGTTATAATTAAAATATAGAAAGAATTCTACTATTTACAAATAACTTATACATAGTTTTACTTGACAATTATAATTTCACATATTAATCAATAGTTTACCTTACTCGATAGTCACAATGTGCCTGGCAGATAAACACAACAAAATTATCATTCTGTATCTTACAGAGGTAGAAGTTGAAGTTTGGAGAAATTATCTGTAAATAACCTGTCCACAAGACCTGAGTCTTTCTTAAGATCATCACCTTATTATTTGGTTCAATGGCATGGGTCCCCCAAAAAAGCTATGTATAATATCTTAAACTTATGCATCTAAGAAGTACTTGAAACACTACAAAATAATAAAAACTTTTGAGAAAGACTTGACAGTCAACCATTTAAAACATGTGAAATTTAAACTTGTCTTTTTTGTACAAGCAATATAGTACTTTCTAATAATCCAAAAGGAACTTTTGCCTGAGAGTTTTACTATAATGTTCTCAAGGACTATGAGACTACCTATAGCTGAAAATATCCATTCCTTTGGGTATTTTAGCTGTTAAATTCCCTATAGAATTAGTATATTCCATTCACGTGTCAAATTCGGCCTTCATGAATCATACTGCATCAAGGTTTCAAACTATTCTGAGTGCCCTGTTTAAAAACCCTTTATTGAATCTTTACCATATACTAGACACTCTTGAGTCTAAGAACACACAAATGATTAAGAAGAAAATGTTGACTGTACCTAAGTAACTAACAGCCTTTGCCCGTGAAAATTACAATTTAGTATGACACTTCTAAGAGAATTATACCAGCCCTTTAAGAACACACAAATGGGACACTGAACCCAGCCTGGTGGATTGGTTAGAACGACATCAGACCCATCTTACACAATAACCCACTAACACCAGCACTTCTCGCACACGGGGAGGCATTAAACTGCTAATTCCACGCAGGGAACTCCAACTTCTTATATGTGGCTGGAGGACCAAATGTGAAGGGAGAGAAAGGCAAACAGTTCATCTGGAGAAAGGTAAATGAAATAGAGAACCCTATATGGCATGCTAGCTAACTTCTTTTTTTTGAGCACTTGCTATGTGCTCAAAAATTTAATCCTCACAACAACCCATCAAGCTAAGAATTATTTTGCAATTGATGTAAGAGGCAAGGACAGGTTAAATCACCAGCCAATGTTACAGAGGTGTTAAGTGTCAGACAGAACTGGAACCCAGTTCAGATTAAATTCTAAATGTGAGCTCATCAACTATCCACTCAGCTGCCTCTCTTGATGAAGGCTGCTAGGGGGAGCCATTGAGAGGGTTTGAAATGTAGGAGTGAAGTGATCAGATTTGCTCTTTAGAAAGACTGTGGAAGGTGGATAAAAGGGGGTGAGTCTAGAAGCAGAAACTGCCAATGTCTATAGTAATCCAGGCGAGAAATTACGAGAGCATGAACTGCGGCAGGGAGGATGAAGGAGACAGACTCAAGCAAAATTTCAGAAGAAAAAATGATCTGTTCTCAGCGATTAAATGTAAAGGGTTAGTGTGTGAGAGGAACCCAGAAACCTGACTTGGGAGTACTACATAGGACCTGATATCATCTACCAAGAATAGAAATGCAACAGGTTTTGTCCTGTGTGTGCCCGCGCGCGCGCACTCCCAAATGCAAAATACTTTCCTAGGCCAAGGGGCAAGCCTGGTTGTTAGAAAATATTCTTGAGAACAAATGGCAAAGCATTCAAAATATAAGAAATATTGAAAGTTAATCATCACCATTAACAGACTTAGCCTAGAGTCTAGTGAAAGCATTTTGTGCTACTATTTTTAAATATTACCACGTGTAGAAAACAAGTCACTAGAAGAAAAGCATCCCACAATTGTACAACGTTATTACATTTGAGTTTGACAGACCTTCAGTCTCTTACACACACACACAAACAAACAAACACACACACACACACACACACACACACACCCTACCCTGTAATTTATTTTACTTCCCCCACTCACCCCTAAGCTTACAGGGGGAAAACTATCTGTTTTATTACCAAACTATAATACATGTTTGGGGTTTTTTTATCCCACTATCACCACTGTGACTTGCCAAGACCTTAGTTCATAACCTCCTATTTGACTTCCTATAAAAGATGACCTACTTCACATCAGCTTAATTCAGTAACAATTCCTAGACTTTAACCACACTTTTCACCAAAGGATGCTCTCTGCAAACCCTAAAGCACAGCAATCCTGTGCAGGTGTGGCAAGTTGTTTCAATTCCCATTTTACTACACAGTTGGGAAACCGGCCCAAGGGAAGTAGAGTAACTTGGAAATAATCACAAAGCCTGATGCCAAAAATAACAACTTTTAGTCAATCCATGAGAAAATACTGCCCCTAGTCGAAATAAAATGAAATTCAGTACTAGGAGAAAGCAAAATGCAAATTAATGTAGTAAAGCCAGGTCCCAGGGTTTTAAATTTTATTTTTAAAAATGACCAAATACTAGAATTAAGACAATTTGCAAGAACTTTGAAACACATCCTTTTTCCCCTAATACCTTATCTATCTAGAGTGCCAAAAGTGATTTAATGCATTACAGCTGGCAAGAGTGGCTTTTCTCCCAAACCATTTTTTTTCTTAGCCACTTAAAAGACACTGATAGAAATCTGTTAGTATAGGACAAGAGGTAACTTTTTAACCAACTTAACTGCTTAAAATTTAACACATAGAAGCATATATGAGAACAGATCTGAAAACACCACAAGTGAACCTCTTATATTTTTTCCTGAAAATATACTCTCTCTAGACACATCTGCAATATGCATAACCAATAAGATTTAATCATCAATAACCAGAAAGCAAGCCTCCCAAACACAGCTCATGCCACGTTCCTAAATACGCTATTGTTGGATATACTCTAGTTTGAAAAGCACTGTATTATTTGGGCATGACATAAAGATCTTGCGCATTTTGGAAACAAAAAAACACAACTTGTTTTGTAAAAGTTGCTGTTGTGATATTGGTGTGATCATTCTTACATGCACAAGTCCTTCTATTATTACAACACTTAACATTTGCTCATGGCGCAAAACAACAATGCGCTCAAGACTTTGCCCTCAAAAGAGTGATTATAACTAAAAACACGTCAGGGACACAGCTGAGTGTCAGTGGAAACGCACTCAGGGAGCCCAGACTGCAACTTTCCACAAAAGCCTCAGGTGTCACCTAAAAATCATAATTAAAATTCACACAGCTAATGCTAATCACAGCCTTCAAATAAAATGCTTTCCGCCGCACCAACATGTCCTCACACGAAATCTTGTATACCCTCTACTAGTAGCGCTTTACGTGGAACTTTATAAATGCAATGACACTCCAGATGACTTTACGGGTAGCGTGTCTTCTAAAAGTGGTGATCAGCTAGGAGGGCAGAAACCCTGGTAAATCTAATTAATACTTGTCATTCCCAGCACCAGAATATTCAGGTCCTTTAAATACACCCCACCACCCTGCTCCTACACCCCACACGCAACCCCAAGCTTTTAACGCCTCCGTAACAATAACCACTCTGAACATTTAAAGCTGCTTTAACACTGGAAGTGACAGCACCTTAGAACTATTACTTAAATGTCTGTCTATGCTTTTCATTAACGCATTCTACAAAGGTTCTAGAAGCAGTATTCACTAACCAGAAACTTCGGTCTTAAGTTCTTTCCTCATTTCAACTCCAAAGATGGAGTGGAGAGGTTGTCATTAATCTACAGAGCAAAAGCCCTTCACTGTAAACTACCTCATGATTAAGAAAAAGTAGAACAATTTATAAAGAAGGATACCTTCCTTTTTCCTTACGAAACAGGAGTTACTGGTAAAATAACTGCACTCCGTACCTATAGTCTAGACAATGCTGACATTCTCCACCCCAATATTCACAAGTTTTTAACGTCAAAACTCACTTAACTGCTACTCACATACCAAATGAATAACCAACGTGAACATCTGAAATTATTCTCACACACCAACAGAAAAAGAAGTACCTTGCGTCTCTTCTAACCGTCCTAAAATACCCTCAGGTAAGCCAAAAGCAAAGCTAGGACAGCCGCCCTTGGCCTAGGACGTCAGAAACCAAGGACCTGGGGGGGCCAGAACCAAAGACCCGATCTTTTTCCAGGGTTACTGTTTCCAAGCGAAACAGCCACAGGCTCAAAGAGAGGCGGCGAAGAAAACTGGAGACACTGTAATCCTGAGAAAAACTGTGTGTGTATGGAGTGGGGGGGGGGGGTTTGCACGTAATCCCGAGAGAAAGGGGTGCGGAGAGGAGCGCAGAGGAGGAAAGTAGTATCCCCACGCATCTTTCAGACCCACAAAAAAAAAAAAACTAACCCTAGGGTCTACCTGCGCGTACAAGCAGCAGATGGAGTCCCCTGGGCTGAGACAGTTCAGTTGACAAACACAGTGGGTAGTGAATAAATCAACTGATGATGGGAGGGGAATGGCTGGGGGGTGCCACTGAGTGGGGCAGACAAAGCCTCTGGGGGTGATCCAGGACCAAACAGAAAGGTGAGAGGGTAACATATGAGAAAAATAATGAAAGAAAAATTAAAAGAAAACCGAATCTGGTGTCTGGGCTGCGGCAGGTCACTGGGGTACCAAACAGAGAGAGAAACAACAAAGGGGCACGGGAGGAAGAACAGCTGAGCGGAGGTGATAGAGAAGGGATGCGGGGCGGAATGGGTCGGACAAAGCGCCCAAGGCGGTGAAACAAAGGGCCGGGGGTAGAGAGTAGCGGGGGGCAACAGGGGAAGACAAAGCGACCGGCGCCGGGGGCACGGGCCGGTCGAGAAGGCGACGACGACCCAAGGAACAAAGCTACGCGGGGCTGGAAGGCAGGGCCCGGGGGCGGAGGGCGGCAGGCGCGCGACGGGCACCGCACCCGCGGGCCCGGTGCGCCCAGCCAACACTCACGCCTGCACCCGCCCGCCTCGCCGCCGCCGCCGCCGCCCGCCCTCACGCGCCGGAGCCCCAGCCACGGCGGCGCAGAGCGAGCAGCGCACCGTCACACGCCGCCGCGCTCAGCGCACGCGTCACCGCCCCCGCTGCCCCCAGACGCCAAGCGCGCCACGGTCTCCGAACGTGCCGACAGCCACAGGCTGCGAGACGCCCGCAACTTTCCCTGTTCCCAGCGCTCCGATTCCCCCAGACTTACCCTGTCACAACAGGCGCCATCTTCCACAAACTCTCGCCAAAACTCCAACCCTCGCGAGATTCCCCCGACGCCTTCCCTGGTCCCTCTCCCCCGCCCCTTCCCTTTTTCCTCACTCCTGATTCCAACCAGCCCCCGTGCTCCTTTCCCCCTCGCAGCCGACGCGAAGAGCCAGACACCTCGCGCCGCCCGCGAAGTAGGGGATCCTGCCCGCTGCCTTCCCTGGAAACCTACCCAAGCGATGGAGCATGCGCACGCGGCTCCTCCGCGGGCGAGCCCTCCGTGTGGTCCATGGGGAGCGCTCCGGTTATCCGGGTTTTGAGTCGCGCCCTAAGGGACGTACGTGGAGACTGAGGAAAACCGGAGGGGATTACAATGGGGACGGGGAATGGAAGGGTCAGGAGGCGGGGCCGAGGGGAAGGTCCTGGGAAAATCTGCCGCGTCTCACAGGCCTAGATGAAACACCTCCTCAAATGGGTGTTTTCCAAGTGGCTTCCCGCTCACTCTGGTTCCCAGCCCTTTTCATTCATTCAAATATTCATTGGACGCCTCCTTTATGCAAATGTCAGCGTTGGGTGCTGGAGCTACAGATGCCTGGAGTTCGGGCGAGTGACAAACCAGGAACTATCTTCGTTCTTGCAACCCCCCGTGCTGGAGGGAGAAGGACAAGTGTCCAATGTGGTTCGACCCTCCAGAACTCTGTAAATGGAAAACTTTTGCAGTTGAGCTCTGTCTCCTTAGCTTTCTGCTCCTTGGGTGTGAAATGAGGTCAGGCCAAGGCCTCTGGCAAAGGCATCCCTAACGTCCGCCTCGCATACACGCGCCAGAGCGCCGCGTATTTTACTCGGCGGTGAAAAATGCGTTGGATTTGAGAGTTACCACTTCTCCGTCCCGCGCTCCAACCAAAGGTCCCGCTCGGGCAAAGAGTTGCCTACTGGGAGAGCCTCCCTAGGACCTCTCGCAGCCCCCAGCCGTGTGTGAACCCGTGTGTATTTAGGACAGACTCAGTCTAGGCTCTCCCGTGGGCCTGGCACAGTAGACGACGCCGAAAAGTACTTAAGGCGACCTAAGCCTGAAAGCCCGCCCCAACCCCGGAGCCAACTTGAACCTACTAGGCATTTAACAAAAAGGAGCAGAGCCTGAGCCCCGCCCCCCCACCTGCAACACCCCTTTCTCCACCCGCTACCTGCAACACCCCTTTCTATCGGTCCCCCCAGGCCCCCCCGCAGCCCGTGCCCTTTCAATTCCTAGAGATTCCCAGAATCAGCACTGCCTCCCGCAGGGAGCCCCAAAACCCGGAGAACTGGAATCCGATGCCCGAAACCTGCTGAACGCGCAGCAGGATTGGCGCGGCACTGCGCATGTGCCCAATGCGGGCAGCCCAGTCTCACGCTACACCTCCTTCCCACCGCCTTCCACTACTCGACTCAGACACAACACGGGCCGTGGGAAATTTTGTAAACCTCGCGAGAACGCGCACACTGTTGTCTATGTTTCGTCCCAAATCTCGCGGAGTCCAAGCGGGACAGGTGTTTGTCTAGTGCAGCTACGGGCCCTGTTAGTGCCGCGCGTGTCCGGACGGCGGGCGGTCGGCGCCAGCGGGGTGGGAAGGGAGCAGCTCGCGCGGAGGTGGAACGGGTGGGCGCGTGGCGGGGAGCGCAGGGAGGAGGGAGGCCCAGAGGGGGTTCAACGTCTCGCCCATTCTGGCCGCCTGACACTTTGTGGAAGTGGGTCACTGCCGGGGCGCGGGGTGGGGACGACTTTAAAGGAAGGGGGAGAAACTTGGAGATGAAAAACACCTCCTGGTGCTGATGGTAAGAGGTCAAACTCGGGCAGCAGGAGCCCCAGGCTCATTACCCTGGGGAGGTTTCCTGTCGCCCTTCACAAGCCTGGTACTTTCCTAAAATGTGTTAGACGACTAGCCGCCTCCCGCCTCCGGAAGCTGGCGGCCCCAAAGTCGGGTTTGAGTCATGCCCCTGAATCTCCTAGTCTGGCCACCACTTTTCTTGCTTTGAAACAAGTTAGGATTCTCTTAGCTACTCTCTTCTAGCAATTGGGTTTTTTTTTTTTTTTTCTTTTCTTTTCTCCTCTACTCGCTGGCCTCACAATTGGGTCGCCGGGTGGAGGACCGGTGAGCAAGCTGCTCACGGCGCTCTTCTTTATTGCCTCGTACAGATTCCGCCTTCCATTGAGGGACACAGTTTTTAAATCTCACCCCTCACCTCAACTCATCTCTTCCTAGCCTTTTAAAATGATCCTTATGTAACAGTGTGTCTTTTCTTTTTTCCTTCCCCAATATGACTTAAAATCCTGGGTTTGCTTTCCTTCGCTTTTGTGTTTGACGAAACATTCATTCTATTTTAAGTATTGTTTCATGAGCAGCTTTAGTGACAATTATTTTTAAAATGCATCCCTTCTTTTTGGATTATGTATTTGTCCAGTGAATTCCTGGTTGCATTCTCCAATCAGGCACATTTCAGATTGCCCTAGCGTACCAGCCTAGCCTAGCGTTGCCCAGGAACTGGTGTCCTACTCACATCGCAGACCCACAAAAGTAGAATTGCGTTCACTTTTGATTTTTGGAGGACAGTGAATCCCGTTCTGTTGGTTATGTGGTGGACAAGAAATCTACATTTTGAGTTGTTTTTCAAGGTTGTTGGTTCTGTGTGCATTTATTCCTTCAAATCAAATATTTCACATAGCAAAAGAAGATGTAAGGACATTTAATGCAATGTTATCAGTGCAGGTCTGATTTGGAACAAGATAGCTCAGGAGGAGGACAATGCCCAAGGGCACACATTCCTTGGAGACTCCATCCCAAGAAAGCATTTCAACAGAGGTTTAGTCCAGGACATAATCTATTTTGGAACGATGGCCATCTGAGAACCCCAGCCATGGAAAACCATGCGAACCACGAACTAAGTCACAACTCATCTTCACCCTAAAACATGTTTCTCTTGCATCCCAGTAAATGACAACTCCATCCTTATTTAAGCCAAGAACCTTGGAATCATTCTTGCCTTCTTTTCCTCTCACATCAAACATCCAATCTAACAAAATCACGCTGGCTCTACTTTCAAAATATACCCACAACCCAAACAGTCCCACACCTCCATCACTACCAGCCCAATCTAATCCATCTCATCTCTCACATGGTTTATAGGAAGTCTCCTAACTGCTTCTCTCTTTCATTCCTGCCTTCCTTCAGTCTGTTCTCAATAGAGCGTTCAGAGTAACCCTCTAGAACTCTTCACTGGTTTTTCCATTTCACTTTGAGGACCTACACAGTCTGGCCTGCCACCCCAACAAACCACCTGCCTGCATGCTGCCCAACCCCCTCTGCCTCCCTGACCTCACTCACCTCTTCTTCCTCTTGCCCTTGCTCACTGAGCTCTATCTAACCAGCAGCCTTCCTTGCTGTTCCTAGAACGTAATCACTCCTGCTTTTATTCTTTCCCTCAGATGCCTTATGGCTCATTCCTTCACTGTTTTCAGGTCTCTGCTTAAATGTCACCTCAGTGAGGCCTTCTGTGACCACCCTTCACAAAAGCGACTTCTCATACTCCCTTTTCCTTCCTTTATTTTTCCTACAGCACTTATCATAAGCTAACATACTATGTATCATATCTGTGTATTGTGTTTACTCTCTGCCTCTTCCCATTATAATGTAATCTTAAGGGCAGGGACTTTTGTCTGTTTTTTTCATTGTTCAAGCCTCAGCCACAAGAACAATGCCTGGTGCAGTGATAGACACTCAGTAAGCATCCGTAGAATGAATGGATGTCTTCCATTTGAGAATGGAATGGAAATGATTCTGGGGGCTCAGTAAGCCTTCTAGGATTCAAACCAGTACTGGAGTTAGACCAGCAATGATTACCCCAGTGCCTGCCTGCCTGCAGAGGAGAAAGAGCCTACCGGGCAACCACCTGTGCTGACTTTTTGCAAAAAAGTTCTTATTCCTGGGTTAGACCAGTAGATGAGCCCTGACTTACTTGAAGGTTTTCCAGGACTCTCCATTTTAGAACCTCAGTAGAGAAAACATTATCGGCAGGATATTTTTTAAAAAACAGGTATTCTCATGTGTTGCTAGTGGGAGTGAAAATGGCTGTAATCTTTATGAAAACCATTTTGATAAAATTTACCACTACCTGCTAATCCTAGTTCCATTTCTAGAAATCTGTCTTACAAATATACTCACACATGTGCAAGATTACTTATATTGCAGCATGATTGGTGGGAGAAAATGTGTAACCTAATTGTCAATCAAGAGATGTCTTATTTTTTTAAAAATCATGATATATTTATAGACTTGAATAGGTATGCATTTGTTTATAAGCCAAGGCTGCTTTTTATATACTAATGTGGAAGGATTTCAAACTTTAAAAAAACAACGTGCAAAACAGTGATAGATAAATATATGCTTATTTGCTTATAGGTATCTAAAATGGCTCTGGAAGGACACACTAAAAACTGTAACAGTGACTACTTAGCTCTAAGGGACAGACTCAAAGGCTGGAGGATGCTGGTGTGGAGGTGGCTTGTCTCACTGCCAGCTATCTTGGATCCTTTGAATTTTGTACCAAGTGCATGTATTGCCTATTCAAAATATAAAAAAATAAAAAGGAAGGAAAAGAAAGAAAAGGAATAAATGTGCAAGAAGAAATAAGTGACTAAATGAAATTGTTTCCTTTCTCCCACTTGCTATAAAACTATTTTCTAATGGAAGTTATGAACGTGGTAACCATCTCATTAGAAGAACTGTAGAATCGTCAGTACTTCACCCCATTTGGTAACACCAAATTCACTGTGTGTTCAAACAGCAAGTTCAGAGTCTTGAATTTTGGTGGTTTACGAATGTGGATAATGCAGAGACCTCAGGGGACTTCCTGGCTAACAGAGTACACAGACTATCGCAGTGTAACTCCAGGATAGAGAAATGAGTTTAATGGCACTGGGGTACAATGGGAGAAGCACATGACTCTTGCCTGGTGGGCCCAGGGAAACCTTGCAGAGGTGACTTTTGAACTCTTTGTGGAGTGGAAGTTCTGAAGACAGTAAGAGGAGGAAGCGTGAGAAACACAGGAAATGGCTTGTTCGGGCTCTGAGGTGTGAAAGAGCATCTCATATTCAGGGGAACTCCAGGTGGGAGATGGGTACGAGTAGAAGCTGGGACAGGGTAAGGTGGGTAGGCATCCTAAGCAAGGTCTCAAGAAGAACCTGGTAAAAAGGGGTGGGTGGGCATGAGAATCACCTGTGTCCCACTCTCTAAAACTAAATGAGCAAATCTGGGCTGAAACCAGGAACAGGCATTTATTTCTAACAGGCTGGTCAGGTATTCTTTATTGTAGGAGCTAGGTGCAATATTTCTTCAGGAATTTCACATTAATGGGAGTAATGGCATATAGTTGACTTTTTTAAAACAATAAATGAAATATGTAAATATTAAAAGGAATGAATTTGTGAGCCCTTGAGTGTATAATAAATGGGCATATGAAGCAGTTAATGGCAGTGAGATAAACATTTCTGAAGGAGTCACGTTTCACTGTGGTTGTTTAAACACAGTGACACATTTCAACGTTGCTTTCATTCTAAGGTTAAGTTATGCCATCTCATATTAATGAGACACACTAAAGCATCGAAAATTTTACTAAGCAGCTTCATGATGGAGAACACAACGGGCTCCAGTGCTACCTCGCATGGTACCGGCTGTAAGACTTAAGACAAGTTATTTAACCTGTCAGTGCCTCGGTTTTCTCACCTGTAAAATAGAGATAATAGAACCTAATTCATAGGATTGTCATGAGGATTCAAAGTGCTTATTATGTCCAAAGCAGGGGTCCCCAACCTCCGGGCCTTGGAATGGTTCCAGTCTGGTCCTGTTAGGAACTGGGCCACACAGCAGGAGGTGAGCTTGAATGTATTGCATTTGAATCATCCCCAAACCATCCTCCCCACCCCTGTCCATGGAAAAATTGTCTTCCACAAATCCAG
The DNA here is from genome assembly GCA_007922815.1 of Macrotus californicus. Classification (NCBI taxonomy): domain Eukaryota; kingdom Metazoa; phylum Chordata; class Mammalia; order Chiroptera; family Phyllostomidae; genus Macrotus; species Macrotus californicus. The sequence continues at coordinate 6,931 of VMDR010010677.1, read as the reverse complement.
TCCCTGGTGCCAAAAAAGGTTAGGGACTGCTGGTCTAAAGCACATAGAATGATACCTGTAAAGTAATTGTTATAATAATGTTAGTTTTTATCATTATATTATTTAATAAATCCATAAGTTGCATTCATCTCATGAAAACTGTTGCAAACGTCAAAATATCTTTAAAACTTCAAAAATCAATGTTAACTTGACCAAATATAGTGATGATTTTATCCAGATTGGTGTTCATTCATTTCTTTATCATATCCTACAAAAATGTCAATATTATTATTATTATTTAATTTCTAAGAGGTTCACGTGTCTAAAAAGGGTGAGAAACATGTTGAAGATGGTCGATGACAGCCTCTGATGATGGAAAGATGTGATCCGATTTTGAGGTGGCTACGTGCCTAAGAAAGCCAACTGGTAACTAAAGTTAGAAATCAGGAGCTGTTCACTCCAGAGAAGTTTTTTAACTAATGGTTTTCATTCCTTTTTATGTCTCCCCTTTTAAAATAAGAGTATCCCTATTGTTTTCTACTGTGTCAATCAAGCAATATTGTTCCCTCTCTAACCCCTCCCCCACATACAGCACCACAACTCATGGAGGTAGATTGCCCCTTCCTGGTGAATAACTAAGGCTCCATCCCTTACTACATAATGGGCATGCTGAGATTAAAAAAACAAACAAACAAACAAACAAAAAAAACCGGCCCAAATGAAAGAACAGATCAAAGCTCCAGAAAAAGAACTAAGCAGTGAAGAGAGAGACAACCTGTCAGATGCACAGTTCAAAACACTGGTAATCAGGATGCTCACAGAAATGGTTGAGTATGGTTGTAAAATAGAGGAAGAAGTGAAGGCTATGAAAAATAAAATAAAGGAAAATATACAGGGAGCCAACAGTGATGGGAAGGAAAATGGGACTCAAATCAACAATTTAGAGCAGAAGGAAGAAATAAACGTTCAACCAGAATAGCATGAGGAAACAAGATTTTTAAAAATGAGAAGCTTAGGAACCTCTGGGACAGTTTTGAACATTCCAACGTCTGAATCATAGGGGTGCCAGAAGTAGAAGAGGAAGAGCAAGAAATTGAAAACTTATTTGAAGAAATAATGAAGGAGAACTTCCCCAATCTGGCAAGGAAATAGACTTCCAAGAAGTCCAGAAAGCCTGAGTTCCAAAGAAGTTAGACCCAAGGAAGCACACACCAAGGCACATCATAATTACATTACCCAAGAGGAAAGATAAGAAGAGAATCTGAAAAGCAGCAAGAGAAAAGGAGACAGTTACCTACAAAAGAGTTCCCATAAGACTATGAGCTGATTTCTCAAAAGAAACCTTAATAGGCATGAAGGGCCTGGAAAGAAGTATTCCAAGTCATGAAAGGCAAGGACCTACAACCTAGATTACTCTATCCAGCAAAGCTATCATTTAGAATGGAGGGCAGATAAAGTGCTTCCCAGATAAGGTCAAGTTCAAGGAGTTCATCATCGCCAAGCACTTATTATATGAAGTGTTAAAGGGACTTATCTAGGAAAAAGAAGAAGATCAAAAATATGAACAGTAAAATGACAACAAACCACTATCAACAACTGAACCTAAAACAAAACCAAAAACAAAACCTAAGCAAACAACTAGAACAGGAGCAGAATCACAGAAATGGAGATCACATGGAGGGTTATGATGAGGAGGGGGAGGAGGGAGAATGGGGGAAGGGTACAGGGACTAAGAAGCATAAATGGTGGGTACAAAATAGACAGGGGGAGGTTAAGAATACTATAGGAAGTGGAGAAGCCAAAGAACTTATATGTACGACCCATGGACACAAACCAAGTGGGGGGGCGGATACTGGTAGGAGGAAGTGCAGGGTGGAGGAGAATAAAGGGGAGAAAAAACGGGATAACTGTAATAGTATAATAAATAAAATATATTTAAAAAGTGAAGCAAGAAAAAGCATGGGCCATTTACCCTAGTGATGTGGAAGAGAATAGAATCAAATGCACATTTTGTGAGAATAATGTGTGCAAATCTAATAATTCGTCAGAAGCTTTCATAGCTAATGTAATTGGAAGAAAATGTTACCATGTGTAGTTGATACATCTTGTTCTTTGTATGGCATGAACAAAATAAAGTCAGTTAACACTAACTATACAAAAATGACAACATCATATGAATCATAAAATTCCAGTGATCTGTTTATGAAAGACTACATATAAACTTTGATTTCCTAAATGTTCCCCTTTGCCAGGTATCATGGATTACAGTGGTTTGGGGTTTCTGTATTGAGGCAATGTTGCATACCCATAGATAATGAAGCAGCTGGGCTATGAAGGGAAGAGCAATGGACTAGCTCTACCATCGAGTCCAGCCTTCACCACTAGCCAGCTGGCTAACTTCGGGCTACCTAATTTTTCCTCATCTGCAAATCAGAAGTGTAAGAGTTATTGCTGAGTGTCATTTTGAGAATTACTCAAGATATTAAAGGAAATAACTGGATACACAGTAAGTACTCAGTACTTACAAAATTCTCCCACCCATACAATGTTCAGTATCCCTTTCTGTTTGATGGACTAATACTACCTGCCTTAGAGATTTGTTGCACAGATCAAATAAAATATTTATGTAAATAATTCAATAAATTGTCTTCAAATAAGTTCATTCTTTATTTTTGTTTGGCACATTTATTTGTAAAAATTTGACTATGGTTATATAGCAAATCAATGGAACAAAAAAATCCCCACATTTTCTCCTCTGACCCCTGTTACTATTAACCTTGGGCACTGACAGCCTTTTATCAGTTTTTCAAAGAAAGCCTACCAGAAATGTTTCTCTCTGCATCTGTATTGTTCTGTACCACAGATAGTGTAATGATAAGCATGCATTTGTAGGTGATGTTTGTGGCTAGCACCCTTGTCCAAAATAGACTAAGGACTAAGAAGGTCAAATTTGGAACCATTCTATTTAAGCACGACAGATACTGAGAGAGAATAAACAAATCCCGTCTTGTAAAATACTTTGTCAAAGACAGCCAACAAGAATCCCCTTGAACATCATAATCCACTTGTACGTTGTAAGTTTTAACGTCACTATTATGTCAGTGTGTCAATATTTATCATTGTAATTAATTTTCAAGGTTTAAAAAGTTTTTAACTTTTAAAGTCATGTCCACCTGTGGGAGTTTAAAAATGTGGTGAAATTACTGCAGGAAAAAGAAATTTCTAATGAAGCCATTATTAAATATTGAGGACAGACTTGGTTTTATGCAGTAAATATGTCTGAAAAGTTCCGTCTGAGTCCATAATGTATTTAATTTGTAAAAAGCATTAGAGAAACTTTCAAGACTCTATGTTAGGTATTATAACTGGTGTAGTCCCTATTTGTACTTTTTCTTATTTCAATGATTATTTAACTAAATTCTGTCATGATTAGCATCCTGTCGAAGGTGAAATAAAGTATATTAAGGCGTTATAAATATTCCAGTAGTGGAAAAATATTTCTCAAGATTTAACTACAAGTCACCTCCCATTAAGTACTTTGGAAAAATTTGGAAATTTATGCATGCTTCTTTTTTTTTTTTGTTCTTTTATTCTCTCCCAGCTTTCCAAACACTTGGCTTAACTGCTACGCTCAGAATTACTTTTGACTTCAGTGAGAGTTATAAACTGTCGTCTGGGAGAAGCATTTGGCTTCTACTTTTCAAGTCTAAAGTTCTCCAGAAATGTTCTTATGAAATGTGAATCTGATTTTCATCACATAGTTTTACCTACATAGCATCATATTTTCCTTCACCAGCAAACACTAAGTACTTTATTTTTAAATAGTACAGCTATATCTGTATTTGCATGGTACTTTCCAAGTTTCTGAAATAGTCACCAAATCACAAAATCTAGGCAAAAACAAAGGACTTAAGAACTGAAAGATAACTTCTCCAAAACAGATTACAGCAAAAGTATTTGGTTTTATGTAATAGAGGGTTTTCAGAAAGTTGCATGCTAACACACAGCAGATCAGCTTTCTATTTAAAGGGATACTGTGATATATATAATTTGTGAAGTGACAATAACATGACGAACCACACTAATCTAAGCCTTCCTACGAACATTCAGTCAGTCCTCAGGGTAAAGCTGCAGGTAAGTAACTTTATCCCTGTTTTTTACAGACGAGGCTCAGAGAGCATCACTAGTATAAGTTACACTTCTAGAGGTAGAATTCATGATCACCAGGGAGTTCTTTATTTTTTTCTATAGAAATTTCACTTATTTTATTATCACAACCTGAGAGAGAATATCTTGTGTCAAATATGCAGACTACCAAATTATAATCTTAATACATTATTTACAAAAATATAAATGCTAAGGAATGCAAAAAAAATTTTAAATAGCTGGTAACTCTCTCTCTCTCTCTGTACACACACACACACACACACACACACAAATCTTATGAACTAGTAACAGTGAGTGGCTAAGGATGGGTGGCCAAGACAGTAAAAGACCTAATACTGTTGTGGATTTTTTGTCATGTTTATTATTTTAAAAAATAATTCACCAAAGACATCTCAAGAAAAGAAAACTGCAGACCAATTAATATAGACACAAAAATCTTCAACAAAATACTGGCAAACATCAAACAAACTAGGAACAGAAGGCAACTCCCTCAACTTGTTAGAGGGTATCTATGAGAAGTTCAATATCAGCTTCATATATGAAGGTAAAAGTCTGATGTTTTCTAACTAACATCAGGAAAAATACAAGGATTGTCATTTATCACTTCTATTCCACAATGTATTGGAGATTTTAACCTGGCAATTTAGCAACAAAATGAAACAGAAGACATCCAGATTGGAAAAGAAGAGATAAAACTATCTTTATTTGCAGATAATGTGATCTTACAAATAGAAAATTTTAAGGACTTTATTAAAAATTATTAGAACTGAGATTCAAACTCAGCAAGGTTGCAGGATACAAGGCCAATATACAAAAAGCAATGGTGTTTCTATATGTTTGCAATGGGTAATTCAGAAATAAAATTAGGAAAACAATCCCATTACAATAAAATACTTGAAAATAAATTTAACAAAAAAAGTATAATTCTTATAATCTGGAAACTATAAAACAGTCTTGAGCCCTGGCAGGTGTGCTTCAGTGACTTGAGCACCAGCCTGCGAACCAAAGGGTCGCTGGTTCGATTCCCAGTCAGGACACATGCCTGAGTGGCAGACCAGGTCTCCAGTAGGAGGCACGTGAGAGGCAACCACACATTGATGTTTCTCTCTCTCTCTTTCTCCCTCCCTTCCCTCTGTCTAAAAATAAATAAATAACATCTTTTAAAAAAAATAGTCTTGAAAGAAATTTTTAAAGATCTAAATAAATGGAAAGATTTTTCCATTTTTATGAATTGAAAGATACTATTATTAAGGTCACAACATTCTTCAAATTGATCTACAGATCCAACATAATCACTATCAGAATTCCAACTGCCCACTTTGCAGAAATTAACAAACTTCCTAAAATTCATATAGAAATTCAAGGAATTTGGGATAGCCAAAACAATCATGAAAAGAACAAAGTTGGAAGATTTAAATTTACTACAAAGCTGCAGTAATCAAGACCATGCAGTACTGGCATATTGATCAGTGGAACAGAACTGAGAGTCCAGACATAAACCCTCACTTTTATGGTCAATTGATTTTCAACAAGAGCCCAAAAACAATTTAATGGAGAAAAAATAGTCTTCAAGAAATGGTGCTGGGACAACTGGATCTACAGGCAAAAGAATGAAGTTGGGGGCTGAACTTCACAGCATATATAAAAATGACTTTAAACTGGATCTAGACCCAAATGTAAAAACTAAAACTATAAAATTCTTAGAAGAAAGCATCAGGGTAAATCTTCATAACCTTGGATTAGTAATGGTTCCTTAAATATGACGTCAAAATTGCCAACAACAAAAGAAAAAAAATAGATAAGTTTGACTTCATCAAAACTAAACCTTTGTGCATCCCAGGACACTCTCAAGAAAGTGAAAAAGACATACCATAGAATGAGAGGAGATATTTGCACATCATATTTCTGAACATGATTTCTGAAATCTGGACACTGATAAAGACCTAGTGTCCAGAATATGTAGATATATAAAGAATTCTTAAGACTGAATAATTGAAAGACAAATAATTCAATTTAAAAGTGGGCAAAGGATCTAAATAGATGTTTCTCCAAAGAAGATATGCAAATGGCCAATAAGCATATGGAAAAATATCCATCATCATTAGCCATGTGAGAAATGTAAAGCAAACCCACAATGAGTTGTCATTTCACACCCACTAGGATGGCAATAATCAAAAACACAGCTAATGACAAGTGTTGACAAGGATGTGGAAAACCGAAACACTCATACATTGCTGTTGGGACTGTAACCTGAAAAGGTTAAAGATATGAGTTACCATATGATGCAAGAACCCCACTCCTCAATATACCCAAGAGAACTAAACACATGTGTCCACACAAAAACTTATACATAAAGATTCATGGTGGCATTAATCATAATAGTCAAAAATAGAAACAGCCCAAATGTCCATCAACTGAAGAAGGAATAAATAAACATTGATATATCTATAAAATGGGATGTTAGGGCAGAAATAGAAATGAAATACTAATACATTGTTTCAAGATGAACCTTAAAAATATGCTAAATGAAAGAAGTGAGTCACAAAAGGGCCCAAACTGTATGATTCTATTTATAAGAAATGTCCAGAATCAACAAATCTATAGAAAGTAGATTGATGGTGACCTAGGGAGTTTGAGACTAGAGGGTGCTGCAACTGCTAAAGGCCACAGGACCCCTTTTCGGAAGGATGAAAATGTCCTAAAACGACTGTGGTGATGACGTGCAACTCTGTGAATATACGAAAAACTAGCGAATGTACACATTAAATGGATGAATCACAGGGTA